>JAQNDB010004068.1:0-25752 GCA_029204045.2 Tillandsia leiboldiana | reverse complement strand
TATCTGTTAAGAAAGAACAAGTTTTGAAGGAACAACAAAGAATTACCAATGAGCTTGAGATTACCACGGCAGCTCACCTTACCATAACGAAGAAGATCAATTCAATGGACAAGCGGATGCGAAAGATACTCTCTAAGATGGGTTGCACAAGCTCTGAAGACTCAGATTCTGACAACTGATTAATTTTGTGGTGACCCGGATCGTTGCAGGGCTTCTACAATGTGACCAGCAGCTTCTGGAAGCCTATGTGGCACGTCGGCGGTGTTCGCGCGCCAGTTTGGACACAAGAGATGGACTCAGGGCTTAAAATGGATCTCGTAGGTAATCGGGGGACCCCATCGGATGTTTAGAACAGTTTACGCGAGGAGTGGATATCAAATTTAGGCTCGGCGCGGAATTCGGATTAAAAATACCTTTCCGGGAGCCTCCGGCAAATTATAGGATTGGAATTTGGCAAAATGGACGCCGGATTTGGAATCAGCGCGCGAAAACGGTCAAGATGGGCTATTTACATGTATTTTTCGGAGCTTGCTACAGTAATTTTACTGTTCATCGCCGGAACAGTGTTTCCGGCGATCGCCGGCGGCGGCTGGCGGCGGCGGGCAGCGGCGGAAGGCGGCGGAAGGCGCTCGGGCAGGCGGCGCGCGGCCGCGGGCAGGCGCACAGGGGCGCGGGCAGGCGCGCGGGGGCGCGGTCAGGTGCGCGGTCCACGCGGCCGTCGTGCACCCGAGGAGGGGACACGTGGCAGGTTCTCACTGGTCGGTGTTGTGGTCTGGGTTCACGGTGCAGGCCGGTGGTGCACGGTAGACCGGGTGGACACGTGGCGTGAGGTGGTTGGTCCGGTGTTGTGCTCCCGGTCCACGCAACCGGTGGAGTGGGTGACCGGGGCAGGTGGCCGTACGGCGGGGCAGGTGGCCGTACGGCCCGGGTCAGCCGCGACGTGCGCGGTCCACGGCGCGACGTGCGTGGTGCACGGGTTGCCGGGCCACGTGTCGCGTCGCCATTCGCGGGCGCAGGTGCACCGGGTGCAGTGGGGGCCCGGGGGAGTAGTGGACTGGACTGTGTGGTGGACCGGGCCGCACTGTGCGCGCCCGAAAGTTGTGGGCCGGGCCGCACTGTGCGCGCCCGAAAAGTTTTGGGCGCCCGGAATTTGGGACACAATGGGAATTTTTCCAATTGTTTCCTCAGCCTATAAATAGGCAGCCCGAGCCCTCTTCTTTGGCTCTTTTCTCTCAGCCCACGCACCATCTGCCCGAGCACCTTGAAGGGGACTTGTTTAACTCTTAATTCTTGATCTTCCTGCCAAGTTCTACGATTTTAGGAGCACGCATCCCGAGGTTCTAGATTTTACGGCGCGGCGCGACGTTGCATTCCTGGGTTCTTCTTCGGCGCAGCGACAGTGTTTTAGCTCCCCTGGGCTACCCCGAGATCATTTTGCAGTGATTCTTGCGCCGACAGACTCCTAAGAGGTAGGGCTTCATCTTTCGTATTGATTGCGCTTTCCTGTTGCGAGTTTTTGGCACGGATCCCGAGGCAACACTGTGACCCATTTTCTGTTTGGCTTTGTGGGACAGCATCGAGGTGTTTTGGCCATATCTTTGCGCACAAGCGTCAGCCGGAAACGAGCTTATACAACTTTTTCATCTACAGATCGCAAGGAACGCGCTCGTATTTTTCTTGGATTTTTCTGAGATTTCATCAGAGGTGAAAATTACTGTTTTCTCAGTGAACAGAGTACAGTTTTAATACAGATTTTTGTATGAGTGTACCCCCTTGCCGAATTTTTATCTTGACTTACCGAACTCCGATTTGGGCGTGCAAGGTTCCGTTTCGAAGCTATCGACGCAAGGATTGCTGTGATATTTTTATTGGAATTTTCTGGGCACTATCTGCAGGTGATAATTTAACAGTTCAGAATTCGAGGTTGTATGTGGTTTTAAGTGCTATATTTGGGAGCCTAGTGTAATTAGTGGACTTTGTATTGTGCCAGGAGTGTTACGGGTGTGCTGAACTTATTGGAGCAAGGGATTAGAGTTTTTTTGGTGTTTTCAGCTGTGGGCTTTGGACAGTCAGCTTTTCAGGTGGGTGCCTTATTCCCGGAACCGGTGGACGGTTCTCTAAATTTTCATATGTTAGCATTGCATGCAGGTGAATGGTACAATAGCTGGGATTGATCGGTAAGTTTAACAATGAGGATATTATGGAAATTGCAAGTGAATTATTCACAGTATAACAATGGTATTAATCAAATAGTCATGTTGATGATTACTGGAAGCTTATCTAAGGCAAGGATACCCTATATGATTAATTATCATGCCATATTAGCACATAACCTTTTATGAGGATGGTTTATGCATTGGGATAGGATTATGTAGTTATGTGCAGGTTCTACTCTGAGGAGCCATTATGGATTGAGAATTATGGACTGGTATGGTCATTGATAATTTTGGCATGAGGTTTATTTTCTTTATTCTTCTTGAGGACAAATGCATGCTTGTATGGACATATGTGTATGGACATATAGTTAGGCCATCTTTTACTGCTGCACTACATATTGGAATTTGACTTAGGAGAAACCATGATTGCTTTCTTTCTCCTTTTATTTAGACTTTTGAGTCATGTTGCTCGGGTTCGAGCAGAGGTTTGGGATAGTGTAGCTGGGACCTTAGGGTCAGAGACAGGGTGTGCTTGATGATGGATTGTGGGTTATTGCGGCAACCGCGGACAGTAGGCGGTTGACCGGATCTTGATTAATTTACCCAATTGTGGATTGTGGGTTATTGCGGCAACCGCGGACAGTAGGCGGTTGACCGGATCTTGATTAATTTACCCAATTGTGGATTGTGGGTTATTGCGGCAACCGCGGACAGTAGGCGGTTGACCGGATCTTGATTAATTTACCCAATTGTGGATTGTGGGTTATTGCGGCAACCGCGGACAGTAGGCGGTTGACCGGATCTTGATTAATTTACCCAATTGTGGGTTGTGGGTTATTGCGGTGACCGCGGACTTTGGGCGGTTGACCGGATGAGTACTATTGCATCAGATTGGGTATCAGACTTGTTCTAGTGGATGGTGTTTCCCACTTTTTGAGTACTATTGCATCAGATCGGGGTTTTGTTAGTGGACGGAGTTTCCCACTTTGATCATAGTCTTGATCCAGTCCTGCTATTATGAGACAGTGGTTACAGAGATACTCGATACAGTGATGCTTGATACAGTGATACTTTACTCGTGTGGGTCGCTCCCCTCGAGTGCCACTCCGGAGTAGGCTTTCCACGGTGTGAACGCCGGGCACCAGGCAGGGTTCTTGAGTTCGACAGCAGAGCAGGCAGTACCAGTGATTACTGGTCTATCGATTGGGTTTATTCAGGCAGATACTTTTTGTTACACTCGTGCCTGGGGGACCGAGTGGAGTCTAGTAGCTGTGTTTAGACCAGTGCTAGTATTGTTGGGAACCGTCGGGGTTTGACGGTGGTCCCGTGGTCGTTGTGAGTTCTTTGACCATTGTGTGAGAGGTTGAGCATCTTGAGTCTATCCATTCTGAGAGAGAGAGCATGGATTATGACTATAGCCTGCATGAGCCACTACTCAATAGCGAGTTAGTCCGTTTGGACGCCCTACGTAATTCCTGCCCGTCAGCGGGAGGTGGTTGTAGGTGGGCGCAGGTTTGACTGGACCCGATGTGGCAGTCAGCTCGATTGGGTCAGTTGAGCACCTCGTGTGTGAGTGTTGCATATCTTCATCAGAGTTTCCCCATTTGAGCATTTGGATAGAGGCATGGTAGCTGTAGAGTGTTTCCAGCTTCTCCTTTCAGTTTTACTGCATCGGTTATCTGTTGCCTCTAGTAGTCTTGGTGGGCAAATCGTCGGGCCTAGTGGCGATACCCACTGAGAACTCCCTTATTTGCGTAGTTCTCACGCCCGTTGGGGGTTTTCCCCCTTTTGTCCTTTCTCCTCTTTGTTTTGCAGAGTCTTGGCGGGTGTTGCCGTTCTGTGGTTGCTGTTTCTGCGGTTGCTATTCGCGATGAGGGAGTAGCGAGCTAGATCCTGACTCATCTTTGGAGAGTAGCGGTACCCCCTTTTGTGGAGATCTTCAGTATAGTCGGTCGATTGGTATTTATTTCCTCTTTTGAGAGACTGTTGTAGTGAGGATATGATGTATTGAGAGCTTGTACACTGATGTTTTATTTGAGATATCTCCCTGTTGAACTATGAGTTTTGTACTCGAGGTTAATGTATGATTATCATTTTTTGGGAGATGGACCTTATTGTTTTATCTTCAGTTGTACAGTGGTTGATTTTATTCTACAACAGATTTATCTTTTAGCTCTGATATCTGTTAGCTGTAGTTCTTTTTGCAGGTAGGACGCTTCGCCTATGCGGGTTTGGCATAGGTGGCGGATCTGTTGGCGAGCCCGGGTCGCAGTTTCGACCCCGGGGCGTGACAGATTAGGTGGTATCAGAGCCTAGGTTGTAGGTCATGGTGGACTTAGAAACCCTAGGCTTGTGGTTGGACCCTAGGATGACTTCGTGAGAGTCGTGATTTGTAGCGAGAGTCCTGATTGAGTTGTACACCTCTCCCGAGGGACGGGATGAGTGATTGGCATGTTTATTCTCCTAAGTAGTTATGTTGGCTGCAGACAACATAACGCTATGGAATGGGTGACATGCTCTAGACTTTCGCTGGATTGGGTCGAGCGTTGTTGTGTGCTGATTTGTGGTTTCGTCGTGGCGAGCGGTGTCTCCCCGACGCTGGGTTTGGGACCCTTGTGCATCCTGTCATGGCAGTTGAGCTTGAGCGGTTGGTTTTGGGCCGGATACCCGGATTGAGGTCAGAGAACTCCGGACCCAGATGACAGGATTGTCGGAGGCATATCAGCGGCAGAGTGAGCAGCTTGTGTGGTGACGCAGTTGTCAGAGCAGTGGGCAGCCCGACTGTACTTTTCTTCTGAGACCACCAGGATGTAGTACCCTCAGCGGCAGGGATTTTTGTAGTGCCAATAGAGCGAGTGGCCCCCTCCGTGCCAATGTTTTGTGCCAAGGCACTGAGGTAGGGTGGATGGTTGACAGCAGAGGAGCTGTGGGGCATGTTTGGTTTAGTGAGCCAGATTTGGCAGATGAACCACCCCGACTCGTAAGATTGAGCTTGGAGCCTTTGGAGGCAGAGTCGTGGTTGGGGGTGATGGAGTGATCAATTGAGAGCCTCCCTGTGCTAGAGAGTTTATGCAGTTGTTGAACTGGTGCTCCAGGTTTCGAGGGACGAGGCACATAGGATAAGTGAGATTGGGAGTGGATTGCACCAGGATACTCTTTAGTTTCTTTTCGGTCCCTCATGTTCGGGTTTTGGACTGTGGATGCCTCGTCGGAGTAGGCATTGTGTTTGGAGCTGGACACTGCAGTTCCTTGGATGGGGATCTGCCGCTAGAGGCGAGTTCTGGAGGGAGGTGCTTGGCGCTAGGTGATGGAGGACAGATCGGCAGGCAGAGGCATTTTCGTTTTGCTTTCCTGGGTGGTGGATATCCTTGTGGATGGTTAATGCAAAGCTTACCCAAGGGAATTCTACCCTTTGTGATTTATAACTTGCATATTTTGATTATATCATATGGGATTGAGGGGTGAGCTTAGAAAGGATAAGTGTATAGGGAATTGCATGGATTAATGGTGTTTTGTCTTATGACGGTTGCAATGATGGACTTCTGAGATGTTGGGGATCGGGCGGACCCCGATGGCTGTATCAGTGTCTATATCAGAGTAGCGCAACGGTAGCGTGGTTTTGTTGTCTGCGGAGGTTCGTATCTGTTGCCTCAGCGTGAGCAGAGACAGAGGTCGTGCTCCCTTGTGATTGATGGGATATTTTCTGATGGACTAAGCGACAACCGCTTGCATCGTGTGGATGAGCTTGTGCCGCCTGGTTGGAGGGCGCCACGGCAGTGGATCGGGTTGTTGCATGTGTGATTTCATCACAGCAGTCGGAGTTAGTGTACCTCGCTTTCCGGCATGGACTAAAGGCAGAGTTATTACCACGTGCACTAGAGGTACGGAATACCATCGGTGTTATGCACGTGAAGGAGGCTTGTGGGTTTTGTTCAGTGTCGTTGTGACCTTGAGTTATACCAGCAAACCTCTTGATATGGGTGGCTGTTCGATGTTTTGACCCAGTGCTTGGGATTGGTTGGCACGGCACCACTGGATGGTTAAGTGCAGAGAGGGTGCTGATTGTGACTTTTGCGAGGCAGACAAAGGAGGCTTGTTATGGGGAGATTGTTCGAGCACACAGGGTTTAGCGACTGTGTGAGAGGAGCTTATGGTGGCGCCGGGACCAAAGGATATTTCTATTGCTGCGAAATCCCGGGTGTGAGTCCACTCGAGTTGATGATTATGCCGCCTGTTAGGGAGAGTTTGATTGCGGTGGACGTGATTCTGGAAACCGCGCCAACCTCAGTAGCACCACTTGGATTATCGGTAAGAGCTGGGAGAGTTGATCGCACCGGTGCAGGGATCTGTTGGATCGAGGGTCTGTTTGACCTAGTGCCACGTCGTTGATACACGACGGTGAGAGCCTTTTGGGATTGGAGCCCAGGCAGGTCCAGGTATTATTTAGAACCTTTTGAAGGAGCTATATTCCGGCAGTTATTGTTTGATGCCTGCGCCAATTTGGAATTTCAACTGAGGGCTTTGTCTAGATGGTGTTCAGGACACAGTAGGGGCATTACGAGTACAGTGAAGCCAATGGATTGACTAATGCCCTGTTGCCTCTAGATTGAGGAATTCTGTGTTTCAGTTGGCCTTGAACGGTTTGATAGCGGCATCCTCCAGGAATATTTTGGTTTTACCCCCTCCCTGAGTGTTTAGAGCTTGTGCAGCATTTGTATTTGGTGTGACAAGATCTGTGGGGAAGAAGCTTTTTGCCATGTCGTTGTGGTGCAAGTTTTAGCTTCGAGAGCATATCTTCCTAGATTACTTTTTCTAGCCGAAGGGGCGGCGGTGAAAATTCGGCCAAAGTGGATGCTATTTAAGACTGGCCGAGATCGACGGTCATTGTTGGGGTGAGGAGTTTTTGGACCTGATAGTGCCAGCAGAGCTTGATGACCGGGTGATGAGATTGGTACCAGCGCCGCTTCTAACCTAGTCAGTGGTGGGAGATGGATATGTGAGTTATAGTGATACCTCCCGTAGTGGCTGTAGAGCCACCATTGGATTTTGTGAGCATCCAGTATCACCCCGACAGAGCCACTGTGGTGGCGGATGCCTGGAGCAGAAGAGCTATTTGGGAGTCGAGTTTGACGGTTCCATAGCTGGCACTGTGTGGGGCCATCCTTGTGTGCAGGGTTTGAGTTGAGTCCCTGAGGATCCCTTTTGATGAGAGGCTGCGGCTGAGCAATCCACTTAGGTGGTTAAGTGTTGAGGGCGACCGAGTGTGAACCCCTGCTTGTTTGGGCCCCTTTTCTGTGCAGGTGTTTGTGTGGACGTGATTCGGGTCGCTTTGGTTGAGCTGGCTCTTGGGTGTGATTTTAGAGCGTGTTACTCAGGCTGTTTGTTCCTTTTCCCCCCGCCTTTTGTTGGAGTTTTTGAGGTTTTTCTGCGTCTCAGCTCTGGAGTGTCATGTTTTGGACCCCTCGCCCGTGTTTGACTCGTTCCTTTTGGGGTCTGTGAGAGTTTGGAGTACGAGGGACGCCGTTGCGAATTCCGACTCGTGAGGTGAGGGAATTGCGCAATCGGGCTATGCCGTACTGGTTGTTGCTGTTGTTGTTGCTGAGGAGTAATCACGGGGAGTGATAGGTGACTTGGGAGCTGGAGACGGCGGTGTTGAGTATTGACCCCTGGTTTCTGGGACTCCTTGGGAGTTGCCTTAGTTTCGAGGACGAAACTTTCTTCTAGTGGGGGAGGATGTGGTGACCCGGATCGTTGCAGGGCTTCTACAGTGTGACCAGCAGCTTCTGGAAGCCTACGTGGCACGTCGGCGGTGTTCGCGCGCCAGTTTGGACACAAGAGATGGACTCAGGGCTTAAAATGGATCTCGTAGGTAATCGGGGGACCCCATCGGATGTTTAGAACAGTTTACGCGAGGAGTGGATATCAAATTTAGGCTCGGCGCGGAATTCGGATTAAAAATACCTTTCCGGGAGCCTCCGGCAAATTATAGGATTGGAATTTGGCAAAATGGACGCCGGATTTGGAATCAGCGCGCGAAAACGGTCAAGATGGGCTATTTACATGTATTTTTCGGAGCTTGCTACAGTAATTTTACTGTTCATCGTCGGAACAGTGTTTTCGGCGATCGCCGGCGGCGGCTGGCGGCGGCGGGCAGCGGCGGAAGGCGGCGGAAGGCGCTCGGGCAGGCGGCGCGCGGGCGCGGGCAGGCGCACAGGGGCGCGGTCAGGTGCGCGGTCCACGCGGCCGTCGTGCACCCGAGGAGGGGACACGTGGCAGGTTCTCACTGGTCGGTGTTGTGGTCTGGGTTCACGGTGCAGGCCGGTGGTGCACGGTAGACCGGGTGGACACGTGGCGTGAGGTGGTTGGTCCGGTGTTGTGCTCCCGGTCCACGCAACCGGTGGAGTGGGTGACCGGGGCAGGTGGCCGTACGGCGGGGCAGGTGGCCGTACGGCCCGGGTCAGCCGCGACGTGCGCGGTCCACGGCGCGACGTGCGTGGTGCACGGGTTGCCGGGCCACGTGTCGCGTCGCCATTCGCGGGCGCAGGTGCACCGGGTGCAGTGGGGGCCCGGGGGAGTAGTGGACTGGACTGTGTGGTGGACCGGGCCGCACTGTGCGCGCCCGAAAGTTGTGGGCCGGGCCGCACTGTGCGCGCCCGAAAAGTTTCGGGCGCCCGGAATTTGGGACACAATGGGAATTTTTCCAATTGTTTCCTCAGCCTATAAATAGGCAGCCCGAGCCCTCTTCTTTGGCTCTTTTCTCTCAGCCCACGCACCATCTGCCCGAGCACCTTGAAGGGGACTTGTTCAACTCTTAATTCTTGATCTTCCTGCCAAGTTCTACGATTTTAGGAGCACGCATCCCGAGGTTCTGGATTTTACGGCGCGGCGCGACGTTGCATTCCTGGGTTCTTCTTCGGCGCAGCGACAGTGTTTTAGCTCCCCTGGGCTACCCCGAGATCATTTTGCAGTGATTCTTGCGCCGACAGACTCCTAAGAGGTAGGGCTTCATCTTTCTTATTGATCGCGCTTTCCTGTTGCGAGTTTTTGGCACGGATCCCGAGGCAACACTGTGACCCATTTTCTGTTTGGCTTTGTGGGACAGCATCGAGGTGTTTTGGCCATATCTTTGCGCACAAGCGTCAGCCGGAAACGAGCTTATACAACTTTTTCATCTACAGATCGCAAGGAACGCGCTCGTATTTTTCTTGGATTTTTCTGAGATTTCATCAGAGGTGAAAATTACTGTTTTCTCAGTGAACAGAGTACAGTTTTAATACAGATTTTTGTATGAGTGTACCCCCTTGCCGAATTTTTATCTTGACTTACCGACTCCGATTTGGGCGTGCAAGGTTCCGTTTCGAAGCTATCGACGCAAGGATTGCTGTGATATTTTTATTGGAATTTTCTGGGCACTATCTGCAGGTGATAATTTAACAGTTCAGAATTCGAGGTTGTATGTGGTTTTAAGTGCTATATTTGGGAGCCTAGTGTAATTAGTGGACTTTGTATTGTGCCAGGAGTGTTACGGGTGTGCTGAACTTATTGGAGCAAGGGATTAGAGTTTTTTTGGTGTTTTCAGCTGTGGGCTTTGGACAGTCAGCTTTTCAGGTGGGTGCCTTATTCCCGGAACCGGTGGACGGTTCTCTAAATTTTCATATGTTAGCATTGCATGCAGGTGAATGGTACAATAGCTGGGATTGATCGGTAAGTTTAACAATGAGGATATTATGGAAATTGCAAGTGAATTATTCACAGTATAACAATGGTATTAATCAAATAGTCATGTTGATGATTACTGGAAGCTTATCTAAGGCAAGGATACCCTATATGATTAATTATCATGCCATATTAGCACATAACCTTTTATGAGGATGGTTTATGCATTGGGATAGGATTATGTAGTTATGTGCAGGTTCTACTCTGAGGAGCCATTATGGATTGAGAATTATGGACTGGTATGGTCATTGATAATTTTGGCATGAGGTTTATTTTCTTTATTCTTCTTGAGGACAAATGCATGCTTGTATGGACATATGTGTATGGACATATAGTTAGGCCATCTTTTACTGCTGCACTACATATTGGAATTTGACTTAGGAGAAACCATGATTGCTTTCTTTCTCCTTTTATTTAGACTTTTGAGTCATGTTGCTCGGGTTCGAGCAGAGGTTTGGGATAGTGTAGCTGGGACCTTAGGGTCAGAGACAGGGTGTGCTTGATGATGGATTGTGGGTTATTGCGGCAACCGCGGACAGTAGGCGGTTGACCGGATCTTGATTAATTTACCCAATTGTGGATTGTGGGTTATTGCGGCAACCGCGGACAGTAGGCGGTTGACCGGATCTTGATTAATTTACCCAATTGTGGATTGTGGGTTATTGCGGCAACCGCGGACAGTAGGCGGTTGACCGGATCTTGATTAATTTACCCAATTGTGGATTGTGGGTTATTGCGGCAACCGCGGACAGTAGGCGGTTGACCGGATCTTGATTAATTTACCCAATTGTGGGTTGTGGGTTATTGCGGTGACCGCGGACTTTGGGCGGTTGACCGGATGAGTACTATTGCATCAGATTGGGTATCAGACTTGTTCTAGTGGATGGTGTTTCCCACTTTTTGAGTACTATTGCATCAGATCGGGGTTTTGTTAGTGGACGGAGTTTCCCACTTTGATCATAGTCTTGATCCAGTCCTGCTATTATGAGACAGTGGTTACAGAGATACTCGATACAGTGATGCTTGATACAGTGATACTTTACTCGTGTGGGTCGCTCCCCTCGAGTGCCACTCCGGAGTAGGCTTTCCACGGTGTGAGCGCCGGGCACCAGGCAGGGTTCTTGAGTTCGACAGCAGAGCAGGCAGTACCAGTGATTACTGGTCTATCGATTGGGTTTATTCAGGCAGATACTTTTTGTTACACTCGTGCCTGGGGGACCGAGTGGAGTCTAGTAGCTGTGTTTAGACCAGTGCTAGTATTGTTGGGAACCGTCGGGGTTTGACGGTGGTCCCGTGGTCGTTGTGAGTTCTTTGACCATTGTGTGAGAGGTTGAGCATCTTGAGTCTATCCGTTCTGAGAGAGAGAGCATGGATTATGACTATAGCCTGCATGAGCCACTACTCAATAGCGAGTTAGTCCGTTTGGACGCCCTACGTAATTCCTGCCCGTCAGCGGGAGGTGGTTGTAGGTGGACGCAGGTTTGACTGGACCCGATGTGGCAGTCAGCTCGATTGGGTCAGTTGAGCACCTCGTGTGCGAGTGTTGCATATCTTCATCAGAGTTTCCCCATTTGAGCATTTGGATAGAGGCATGGTAGCTGTAGAGTGTTTCCAGCTTCTCCTTTCAGTTTTACTGCATCGGTTATCTGTTGCCTCTAGTAGTCTTGGTGGGCAAATCGTCGGGCCTAGTGGCGATACCCACTGAGAACTCCCTTATTTGCGTAGTTCTCACGCCCGTTGGGGGTTTTCCCCCTTTTGTCCTTTCTCCTCTTTGTTTTGCAGAGTCTTGGCGGGTGTTGCCGTTCTGTGGTTGCTGTTTCTGCGGTTGCTATTCGCGATGAGGGAGTAGCGAGCTAGATCCTGACTCATCTTTGGAGAGTAGCGGTACCCCCTTTTGTGGAGATCTTCAGTATAGTCGGTCGATTGGTATTTATTTCCTCTTTTGAGAGACTGTTGTAGTGAGGATATGATGTATTGAGAGCTTGTACACTGATGTTTTATTTGAGATATCTCCCTGTTGAACTATGAGTTTTGTACTCGAGGTTAATGTATGATTATCATTTTTTGGGAGATGGACCTTGTTGTTTTATCTTCAGTTGTACAGTGGTTGATTTTATTCTACAGCAGATTTATCTTTTAGCTCTGATATCTGTTAGCTGTAGTTCTTTTTGCAGGTAGGACGCTTCGCCTATGCGGGTTTGGCATAGGTGGCGGATCTGTTGGCGAGCCCGGGTCGCAGTTTCGACCCCGGGGCGTGACAAATTTTGACTCATTTTTTTTTTTTCTTCTTCTTTTTGTGCAGGATTTTGATTTTAGGATTTAGTTTTATACTTACTTTAGCTTAGTTCTCAGGTTTTACGTTTTATTGGAACTTTTCACTCTCCTAACATTTCGTAGTCTTAACTACATTTTGGCTTTGTTTTGTGACAAAAAGGGGGAGAGAGTTAGAGAGAACTTTGAACAAGAGAACTTTGAACAATGAATGATGAAATATCAAGGTACAATGATGATGTGAATGAACATCAAGGTAAGGGAACTTGAACAATGATTGTGAAAATCTTGCTGATGAAGATTTTGTATACATCAAGGTAAGTATCTCTTCAACTTCAACTTTGGTTTTCATCTTGTGATTGTTTGCATGTCTCGACTAACTATTCGACTAACTATTTGGGCATGTAATATAACTAACAAGTTGATGTTGGACTAACATTGTTTGACATTTGGTTTTTAATTGCATAGAAGATATGTTGGTTTTTGACTATGATTCTCTTACATATCTGAATTCTCAAATGTCATGGTGATTAGATAAACTCTATCTCTGTACTAGGTTTTGTATGCTAAATATTCCTGAGGTATCTAACGATCTCTTTTTGTCAAGAATGATTTCTTTGTGCAGAGAGTACAGATGTCTAAGTCTAGAGTCTGTTTTAGGAGTTTATCTCATGTTTTTAAATTTTTGGATCTCCATTGTAAATTTTTGTTGTATGGTGATAGCAACAAAAATATCTTTTTGAATTTTCTTTAGTGGATCTGTGTTTTATCACGAAACCGCCAAAGGGGGAGATTGTTACGGAATTTGAGTTGGCGTAGTTTCGTGAAAGTCTCAAGTCTTGAAGATTGAAGGTGAAGAAAGTTGGATCATTTAACTCAATCTCAAGAAAGAAGAATTCAAAAGGATCAGGTATGTTTAACTAAAGATTTTGTGTGATCCGAATACTTCTTGTAGTGTAGAAACACTTGGAAGAATCTTTCATTGCATAAAAATCAAAAACTGGACTTGGGACATGTTCAGGATCCGGATCAGGTTGTTCGATCCGGATCCCGAAGGTGGTTCGTTCATACACCAGTTCAATCCGGATCGTAGCCTCTTGATCCGGATCCCGAACACTTAGTTTACCATCTTCCTTGAACGATCCGGATCAGGCTTCGCAATCCGGATCCCGAACGTTGATGTTTGGTGAACTGTATGAACGATCCGGATCAAGCACTTCGATCCGGATCCCGAACCTTCGTTTTTCTGGAACTGGCTGACTCGTTACGACGATCCGGATCACAGCTAGTCCGATCCGGATCGCCGTCCGTAAAATTTTCAGAAATGTTAGGTTTTTGATTCTTATCTCCTTCCTAGGGTTTCTAACCTATAAATAGACCCTATGATTATTTTTCTAGGGTCAATCCACATAGTCAATAGCCGTCATTTTCATATATCATTTTATACGGCTATAGATCCACATATAGAGAAGAAAGGAAATCATTAGAGAACACTCTATGTTTCTTCATCTATATTGATTAGTTTGATTCTAGGTTTTCATACTCACATCTTGAGTTGAATCAAACTAATGAATACTTAGATGGTATTTCCGATCTATCTTTGATCTAAGTATTCGGCGGATCATCACCACCCTAAAACAACGATTTACCCCAAAAATCGGCGCGTGAATTCGCGTGTCCTTGTGGATTCAAGGTTCAACCGCTCTCGTGGATTCGGAGCGAGGCACGCTCGTGGATTCGAAAGGTGCTATTGGGTGAAGACCGTGGATTCGGTCGGACGTCGTGGATTCGACGTTGGACGCCGTGGATTCGGCGTTGGGCGCAGATCGTGGATTCGAGAAGCGTCGCGGAGCGAGCGGAGAAGATCCTCTAGGAGCGTATGGAAAAGGTTGAGTCGTAAGTGTGTACGGTAAATCACCTTGTACGTGTTTTAATTCTAGTGGATTTCTGCCGTGTTATCGGTCCCGTGGTTTTTTACTCCGGTGATGGAGTTTTCCACGTAAAAATCTTGCGTATTATTTTTATTTCCGCATTGGGTTTTTATCGCAACGAATTTTTGAGTGTTTATGCGTTTACACCTATTCACCCCCCTCTAGGTGTTTTTTCCCCTATTTAGATCTGTATTACATATAACCCAACATGTATAACTGGAAGTAATACAACAATGTCCATCTCCCAAAAATGATAATCGTACAAAATCCTCAGATACAGAACTCATAGCTCAACAGGGAGGTAACTCCAATAAATACAACAGTGTACAGGCTCTCAAATACATATCATCCTCACTACAACAGTCTCTCAAAAGAGGAAATAAAATAACTAATCTACTGAAGCTCTCCTCTGAAGGGGTACCGCTACTCTCCAAACATGGGTAGGGATCTAGCTCGCGACTCCCTCGCCTCGATCAACAACCGCAGAATCAGCAACACCCGCTAAGACTCTGCAAAACAAAGGAGAGGAAGGAAAAAAAAGGGGAAAAACCCCGAAAGGGTGTGAGAACTACACCAAAAAGGGAGTTCTCAGTGGGTACCACCGCCAGGACCGACGGTCTGCCCACCAAGTCCTCAAGAGACAAAAACTAACCAAAGCCGTAAAGACTGATATAAAGAAGCTGGAGCCTCTCAACAGCTATCATGCCTCTAACTAAATGCCCAAACGGGGAGAACCAAAGGATGGTATACAACTACTAGCACATGAAGTGCACAATCGACCCAATCGATAGACCAGTAATCACTGGCACTGCCTGCTATGCCTGCTATGCCTGCCATGCCTGCCTATGCCTGCCTATGCCTGCCATGCCTGCCTGTGCCTGCCATGCCTGCCTATGCCTGCCATGCCAGCTATGCCTGCTATGCCTGCCTACGCCTGCCTATGCATGCCTATGCCTGCTGTGCCTGCTGTGCCTGCTATGCCTGCCTATGCCTGCCTATGCCTGCCTATGCCTGCCATGCCTGCCTATGCCTGCCATGCCTGCTATGCCTGCTATGCCTGCCTATGCCTGCCTATGCCTGCCATGCCTGCCTATGCCTGCCTATGCCTGCTGTGCCTGCTATGCCTGCCTATGCCTGCTGTGTCTGCTAAATCGGGTATGCGGGCCAACGCATAACACCGATAGGGGATAGGAGTCTCAAGGACTCAAAGGTGTATGCCAAATCGGGTATGCCAGCCTACGCATAACACCGACAGGGGGTAGGAGTCTCAAGGACTCAAAGGTGTATGCCAAACCGGGTATGCCAGCCTACGCATAACACCGACAGGGGATAGGTGTCACGCCCCGGGGCGAAACTGCGCCCCGCCAACAGATCCGCCGCCCATACGGGAAGCCCCGTATAGACGTAGCGACTAACCTGCAAAAGAGATCTACACTAAACAGATATCAGAGCTGAAAAGGTAAAAGCTGGATAAAAAAAATACAACTCTAACAAAATATACAACCAGAGTCCTCACCTAAATACAAATATCTCTCAAAATAAGAAGAGTACAACTCAATCCTCACTACAAGGTCACTCGACAAGAACTCTCAAAAAGTAGGGAGGTACATCTACTCTCAAGCGACAATTGGTAGGGATCTATCTCGTGACTCCCTTACCTCGATCAGTCGGGTCAGCAACAGGTGCGGCAGGAACTGGAGCAGAAAAAGAAGTCCCTGGGGTGTTACGGAATTTGAGTTGCCGTAGTTTCGTGAAAGTCTCAAGTCTTGAAGATTGAAGGTGAAGAAATTTGGATCATTTAACTCAATCTCAAGAAAGAAGAATTCAAAAGGATCAGGTATGTTTAACTAAAGTTTTCGTGTGATCCGAATACTTCTTGTAGTGTAGAAACACTTGGAAGAATCTTTCATTGCATAAAAATCAAAAACTGGACTTGGGACATGTTCAGGATCCGGATCAGGTTGCTCGATCCGGATCCCGAAGGTGGTTCGTTCATACACCAGTTCAATCCGGATCGTAGTCTCTTGATCCGGATCCCGAACAGTGAGTTTACCATTTTCCTTGAACGATCCGGATCATGCTTCGCAATCCGGATCCCGAACGTTGATGTTTGGTAAACTGTATGAACGATCCGGATCATGCACTTCGATCCGGATCCCGAACCTTCGTTTTTCTGGAACTGGCTGACTCGTTACGACGATCCGGATCACAGCTAGTCCGATCCGGATCGCCGTCCGTAAAATTTCCAGAAATGTTAGGTTTTTGATTCTTATCTCATTCCTAGGGTTTCTAACCTATAAATAGACCCTATGACTCTTTTTCTAGGGTCAATCCACATAGTGAATAGCCGTCATTTCCATATATCATTTTATACGGCTATAGATCCACATATAGAGAAGAAAGGAAATCATTAGAGAATACTCTATGTTTCTTCATCTATATTGATTAGTTTGATTCTAGGTTTTCATACTCACATCTTGAGTTGAATCAAACTAATGAATACTTAGATGGTATTTCCGATCTATCTTTGATCTAAGTATTCGGCGGATCATCACCACCCAAAACAACGATTTACCCCAAAAATCGGCGCGTGGATTCGCGTGTCCTTGTGGATTCAAGGTTCAACCGCTCTCGTGGATTCGGAGCGAGGCACGTTCGTGGATTCGAAGGGTGCTATTGGGTGAAGACCGTGGATTCGGTCGGACGTCGTGGATTCGACGTTGGACGCCGTGGATTCGGCGTTGGGCGCAGATCGTGGATTCGAGAAGCGTCGCGGAGCGAGCGGAGAAGATCCTCTAGGAGCGTATGGAAAAGGTTGAGTCGTAAGTGTGTACGGTAAATCACCTTGTACGTGTTTCAATTCTAGTAGATTTCTGCCGTGTTATCGGTCCCGTGGTTTTTTACTCCGGTGATGGAGTTTTCCACGTAAAAATCTTGCGTATTATTTTTATTTCCGCATTGGGTTTTTATCGCAACGATTTTTTGAGTGTTTATGCGTTTACACCTATTCACCCCCCTCTAGGTGTTTTTTCCCCTATTTAGATCCGTATTACATATAACCCAACAAGTGGTATCAGAGAAGGAATAGGGTTGTAAACAATGGTTGAAGGTGGAAACATCAACCGACCCCCGTTCTTCGATGGAACAAATTATGCGTACTGGAAAGTACGGATGAAAGCCTTTTTAATTTCCATCGACGAACGGGTGTGGCAATCGATTGAATTAGGATGGTCTAATCCAACTGAATTTATTGGTGATGTTCGCACCTTAAAACCTAGGTCGAAATGAACCAAGGAAGAGTTAGATTCATCTTCTTACAATGGCAAGGGAATTAATGTTATCTTTAATGCCTTATCTCAAACTGAATTCTCTCGCGTCTCGGCATGTGAGACTGCGAAAGAAATCTGGGATGTTCTTCAGGTTACACATGAGGGAACTAACCTCGTGAAGATTCAGAAACTGCAAATGCTTACGAGCAAGTTTGACTCTATCTTAATGGCAGAAAATGAATCTTTCACGGACTACTATACACGATTGCAAGACATCGTAAACTCATGTGCTAATCTGGGAGAGAAGATTCCAGAATTTAAGATTGTAAGAAAAATCTTAAGAACTCTTCCTGAACGATTTCGCCCAAAGGTTACTGCCATTGAAACTATTAAACACCCGGACGAAATACGTGTAGAAGAATTAGTTGGTTCATTACAAACTTATGAAATGACATTTACTACTAACAATTCTTCTGGAAAGGCATCCACTTCTAAGTCTTCAGGTTATGCGTTGAAAACAACTAAGGAAGAAGACGCGGAGTAGCTCTGTAGACCTCCCAGACTAAAGTGCGACAAACATGGGCCTCCAATAGTAAATTGTCGCTCCGCACTACGATGCAGAAGTCGTCGCCGTCGCGGCCTCCAAAAAATCTGAGCCTCCGCCAAAAGATGCACAAGAGGAAGAGAAGGATCTTTGGTTAAGGGCTCAGGAGCTAAAAGCTTCGGAAAAAGCTTCAAAAAGGAAGCTAAGGAGGCCTATTTATAGGCCTCACCCGAAGTCAGCCCAAAAGACAAGTACACCAATTTCGGGCCCAACTTTCGGGCGCCCGAAGTTTTCGGGCGTCTACAGTGTTGGGCTGGCCCAACACGGTTCACGCCCGAAAACGCCAGATGCCGCCACGTGTCCCGCCGAACAGGAAGCACCGATGCAGGGCCAGCCGATGCCTGCCACGTGTCACACACCGCACAGTAAGGCGGTTAGCGCCCGCCAATGAGCGGGCGCCACGTGTCCTCCCGGCTGACCCGCCGACCGGTCGCCGCACGCGCCGGTCGCGCGACGTGGCACCCACAAGCGCACGCATCCCGAGGCAACCACCCCCCACCCCGTGGACCGCGCGCACAACACCAAACCAACCACGCTCTTCCACGTGTCCCGCTCCGGTCCACCGTGCACCCGCGCCACTCCCGTGGACCGCGCCTGCTGCGCCAGCCAACCGGGATGCGCCACGTGGCCAGCGCCCGGTGCACGCCTTCCGCGGTGGACCGCGCGGCTACGCCTCCACCCGCCGCCGCGCTCCGCCGCCAGCCGCCGCCGCCGGCACCTCTTTGTTACGGAATTTGAGTTGGCGTAGTTTCGTGAAAGTCTCAAGTCTTGAAGATTGAAGGTGAAGAAATTTGGATCATTTAACTCAATCTCAAGAAAGAAGAATTCAAAAGGATCAGGTATGTTTTACTAAAGATTTTGTGTGATCCGAATACTTCTTGTAGTGTAGAAACACTTGGAAGAATCTTTCATTGCATAAAAATCAAAAACTGGACTTGGGACATGTTCAGGATCCGGATCAGATTGTTCGATCCGGATCCCGAAGGTGGTTCGTTCATACACCAGTACAATCCGGATCGTAGCCTCTCTTGATCCGGATCCCGAACACTGAGTTTACCATCTTCCTTGAACGATCCGGATCAGGCTTCGCAATCCGGATCCCGAACGTTGATGTTTGGTGAACTGTATGAACGATCCGGATCAAGCACTTCGATCCGGATCCCGAACCTTCGTTTTTCTGGAACTGCCTGACTCGTTACGACGATCCGGATCACAGCCAATCCGATCCGGATCGCCGTCCGTAAAATCTCCAGAAATGTTAGGTTTTTGATTCTTATCTCCTTCCTAGGGTTTCTAACCTATAAATAGACTCTATGATTCTTTTTCTAGGGTCAATCCACTGTGAATCGAAATAGCCGTCATTTTCATATATCATCTTATACGGCTCTAGATCCACATATAGAGAAGAAAGGAAATCATTAGAGAATACTCTATGTTTCTTCATCTATATTGATTAGTTTGATTCTAGGTTTTCATACTCACATCTTGAGTTGAATCAAACTAATGAATACTTAGATGGTATTTCTGATCTATCTTTGATCTAAGTATTCGGCGGATCATCACCACCCAAAACAACGATTTACCCCAAAAATCGGCGCGTGGATTAGCGTGTCCTTGTGGATTCAAGGTTCAACCGCTCTCGTGGATTCGGAGCGAGGCACGTTCGTGGATTCGAAGGGTGCTATTGGGTGAAGACCGTGGATTCGGTCGGACGTCGTGGATTCGACGTTGGACGCCGTGGATTCGGCGTTGGGCGCAGATCGTGGATTCGAGAAGCGTCGCGGAGCGAGCGGAGAAGATCCTCTAGGAGCGTATGGAAAAGGTTGAGTCGTAAGTGTGTACGGTAAATCACCTTGTACGTGTTTTAATTCTAGTGGATTTCTGCCGTGTTATCGGTCCCGTGGTTTTTTACTCCGGTGATGGAGTTTTCCACGTAAAAATCTTGCGTATTATTTTTATTTCCGCATTGGGTTTTTATCGCAATGATTTTTTTTGAGTGTTTATGCGTTTACACCTATTCACCCCCCTCTAGGTGTTTTTTCCCCTATTTAGATCCTTATTACATATAACCCAACAAGTGGTATCAGAGCGGGAATAGGGTTGTAAACAATGGTTGAAGGTGGAAACATCAACCGACCCCCGTTCTTCGATGGAACAAATTATGCGTACTGGAAAGTACGGATGAAAGCCTTTTTAATTTCCATCGACGAACGGGTGTGGCAATCGATTGAATTAGGATGGACTAATCCAACTGAATTTATTGGTGATGTTCGCACCTTAAAACCTAGGTCGAAATGGACCAAGGAAGAGTTAGATTCATCTTCTTACAATGGCAAGGGAATTAATGCTTATCTTTAATGCCTTATCTCAAACTGAATTCTCTCGCGTCTCGGCATGTGAGACTGCGAAAGAAATCTGGGATGTTCTTCAGGTTACACATGAGGGAACTAACCTCGTGAAGATTCAGAAACTGCAAATGCTTACGAGCAAGTTTGACTCTATCTTAATGGCAGAAAATGAATCTTTCACGGACTACTATACACGATTGCAAGACATCGTAAACTCATGTGCTAATCTAGGAGAGAAGATTCCAGAATTTAAGATTGTAAGAAAGATCTTAAGAACTCTTCCTGAACGATTTCGCCCAAAGGTTACTGCCATTGAAACTATTAAACACCCGGACGAAATACGTGTAGAAGAATTAGTTGGTTCATTACAAACTTATGAAATGACATTTACTACTAACAATTCTTCTGGAAAGGCATCCACTTCTAAGTCTTCAGGTTATGCGTTGAAAACAACTAAGGAAGAAGACGCGGATACGTCCTCCTCAGACGATGACGAGAACCTTTCTATGGAGGAATTTGAGAAGCAGCTCGCTCTCTTGACAAGGAAGTTTCGCCGCAACTTTCGAAGGGGTAATTCAAGCAAATCTCCATCCTTCGGAAAGTCGAACAAAGGCAAGGGTACTTCAGGTTACAAGTCAAGAAAGCAAGAGAACTTCTCAAAGGATAAGAAAAGTTCAGAAGGACAACTACAATGCTTCAAATGTCGAGGCTACGGCCACATTGCAACGGAATGTCCTAACAAGTATCCGGCAAAGAAGAAGGCGATGCAAGTCATCACTTGGGATGACAACTCAACGTCAAATGAGTCGTCTTCGAGTGATGAAGAAAAGAGCTCCACCGCATTCCACGCGTCCGTATCTTCACCCTTCATGTGCTTTATGGCAAGTACATCTGAGTCGTTGTCCAACTCCACTGTTGAAAAGAACGCAACGGACAACGAATCGGATGACTCGGAAGGTGAAGATTTTGCTCTAGCCTACCACAGACTTTTGAGGGACTCAAAGAAAGTGGCTAAGCAAAACAAGAGTTTGAGAGGGAGAGTGCATGATCTCGAAGAAGAAGCAAAAAGAGCGACTTCTCTCTCAAATGCTCTTGAAGTGGAAAGGGAAAACCTGATAAAAGAAAATGTTTCCCTTCAAGAGTCCAATGAGCAACTTGAGAAGGAACATACAAATCTGGTGGATAACGCGAATCACTTCTCAAAGCTCTACAACGAGGCTCGACAGGATAACCTGGAAATGACAAAGACCATTTTCCAACTCAAGAATGACTTACAGCGATTCTCTTCAGGAAGGAGTAAGTTGGATAGACTTCTTGGTCTTGGTCAATCAAATAGGTTCGGCCTCGGATACACTCAAACTGGAAACAGTCCAAGTTCGAGTGAGACAGTTTTTGTGCCTCAGTCGGTATCTCCTCCTCCGACACCGGAATTCAAGACAAACAACGACAACAAAACTACTTCATCCTCTTTGGGATCGTCAAGATCTAAGGTATGTTTTCGTTGTGGTGTTTCAGGGCACATAAGAAGATATTGCAAGACGGGAGTCGAACGCTCATCTCAAGGACCTCTTGCAACAACTACCAAAAAGGCTCCTCCCCGAAAATCAAAGCAAAACTTTTCAAATGAAAAGAGACTTGGTAGTTCACCGCGCAAGACGACCTCATCAAGGAACAACAATCGCTATAACAAGACGCCTTCACCTAGGCATATAACTTCACGACCATTACCGACGCACTCCAAAAGGGTTTGGGTGCGCAAAGGTGAAATTTTCCCTTGTCTTGTTTCCAATGTTTCCTTGCATGCATATGATAGTTCGTCTTGGTATCTGGATAGCGGGTGTTCCCGTCACATGACCGGTGACAAAAATAGTTTTCAAAATCTTGAGAAAATCTCCGGAGGACACGTTGTTTTCGGAGACGGTCGATCTTCCAAAATTGTTGGAAAAGGGACGGTAGCTATTCCAGATGGCCCGATTATGAAAAACGTCTTATTTGTTGATGGCCTTAAGACTAACCTCATAAGCATAAGTCAACTTTGCGACAATGGTTTTTCAGTTAACTTTTCATCTGTTGAATGCGTTGTAACTGATAAGGACCATGTCTTCTTTCTAAAAGGGGTTAGATATGAAAACAATTGTTATGTTGTTCCTAATAAATTTTCTGAAAATTGTAACTTAGCCGCTTTGAATAATGAAACTCTTTGGCATGAAAGGCTAGGTCACTTAAATTTTAAGGAACTTACTAGAATTTCAAACAAGGACGTGGTCAAGGGGGTTCCAAAGCTTTTATTTAAACAAAACGTTGTGTGTGGTGGTTGCCAAAAGGGAAAACAGTCTAGGACTGCACACAAGAACTTGAACCACGTTGGTACAAAACGGCCCTTGGAAGGGAAAACAGTCTAGGACTGCACACAAGAACTTGAACCACGTTGGTACAAAACGGCCCTTGGAACTTTTGCACATGGACTTAATGGGGCCGACCCGTCAACCATCTTTGGGAGGTAAATGGTACATTTTTTTATTGGTTGATGATTTCTCTCGGTTTTCTTGGGTAGCATTTTTAAAAGAGAAAGCTGATACGTTTGACTCTTTTCATGAGATTTGCCATCGTATTATGATTGAAAAGAATGAAAAGATCATTCGTGTTAGAAGTGATAGAGGTGGAGAATTCATAAATTCAAAATTTATTGATTTTTGCACTTCAAATGGAATCAAACATGAATTCTCGGCACCCTATACACCTCAGCAGAATGGTGTTGTTGAGCGCAAGAACAGGGTTGTTCAAGAGATGGCGCGTGTGATGCTTCATAGCCGGAATTTACCGCTACATTTTTGGGCTGAAGCTGTGAACACCGCTGTCTATGTCATTAATAGAGTTTACTTGCGCCCAGGAACTTTAAATACACCATATGAGCTGTGGTTAAGTAGAAAACCCAATATCAAATATTTTCGTGTCTTCGGGAGTCGATGTTACATTTTACGTGACCGTGAAAATCTTGGAAAGTTCGACTCTCGAAGTGATGAAGGGATCTTTTTGGGTTATTCTACGAATAGCAGAGCATATCCAGTATTTAACATTGAATCTAAGACGATCGTAGAATCTATAAATGTTAAAGTAGATGACGCTTTTCACTTTGAAACTGGAAAATCTACCCTCGATATCTCTCTAGATGATGATTCTCCTGCTAGTGCATCTTCTCATAATAATACTTCCAATACTAATGATGCATCTAATGGTTCTTCTAGTTTATCTGATGTGCAGGAATCATCTCATATATCTCCGAGTACTCCGTTTCAACAAACGTTACGAATCTCCAAGGATCATCCGGAATCGAATATTATTGGAGATCCACAAGAAGGAGTCAGAACTCGGAGGCAGTTGGTTTGTGGATTCGCTTGCTACGTATCTTTAATCGAACCAAAGAACATAGATGAAGCTCTTCAGGATGACTACTGGATTAAAGCAATGCAGGAAGAGCTCCATCAATTTGAGCGAAACAAAGTCTGGGAATTAACGAAGCCTCAAAAGCAACACAATGTGATAGGTACCAAATGGATCTTCAAGAACAAGAAAAATGAGGATGGTACTATCATCAGGAACAAGGCACGATTAGTTGCTCAAGGCTACTCTCAAGTAGAAGGTATAGACTTTGATGAAACCTTCGCCCCTGTAGCTAGACTCGAGTCCATTCGTATACTATTCGCTATTGCTTGTCATTTTAAAATCAAATTATTTCAAATGGACGTTAAGAGCGCATTTCTAAATGGGTTTTTAAATGAGGAAGTTTATGTGGCTCAACCGAAAGGTTTTGTAGATCATAAACAACCTAACCATGTTTTTCGTTTGAAAAAGGCTCTTTACGGTCTGAAACAAGCACCGCGAGCATGGTACGAAAGGTTAACAAAGCACCTTTTGGAGAAGGGCTATACTCGAGGGGGAGCTGATAGGACTCTCTTTGTGAAGCATTATCAAAGCAATTTCATTATAGCACAAATCTATGTCGATGACATTGTATTTGGCGCAACAAGAGATAACGATGCTTCTAAATTCGCGGAGACCATGGAAAGCGAATTTGAGATGTCCATGATGGGCGAATTGACTTATTTTCTTGGATTGCAAATTAAACAAAATGATGAAGGTATTCACTTGAGTCAATCCAAGTATGCAATGGAGTTGGTCAAAAAGTTTGATCTAGAAATTGTAAAGATTTTCCGACTCCAATGGGAACTAGCCACAAGGGACTTGGAAGTGAATCACATAGTGAGAATGTAGACGAGAAACTGTATCGAAGTATGATTGGAAGTCTACTTTACCTCACGGCTAGTCGCCCGGATATATCTTTTGGTGTTGGGATTTGCGCGAGATATCAATCAGCACCAAAGGAGGTTCACCTGAAAGCGGTGAAAAGGATCATCCGGTATATCAAAGGATCAATTAACTTCGGAATTTGGTATCCTATGGGAACAAGTTTGGATATTGTTGGAGACTCAGATGCCGATTGGGCAGGATCAGTGGATGATCGGAAAAGCACGAGTGGTGCATGCTTCTATCTTGGCCATTGCCTTGTTGCATGGCACAGTAAAAAGCAGAACTGCATAGCACTCTCGACTGCCGAAGCGGAATACATTTCAGCTGGAAGTTGCTCAACTCAACTCATTTGGATGAAAAGCGTATTGAGCGACTTCCGCATTTCAGCATCTTCGGTAACAATACTTTGTGACAACACTAGTGCTATTAACATTTCTAAAACCCTGTGTTGCACTCTAGAACAAAACATATTGAACTTAGATATCATTTTCTTAGAGAGCTAGTTGAATCAAATACTCTTCAACTTTCATATATTTCAACTGAGGATCAATTAGCTGACATTCTAACAAAACCTTTGGATCAAAAACGTTTTATTCATTTACGAAAAGCAATTGGGATGCTTTCCTTGAAATAATCTTCTTTTTGAAATCTTTGCTTAGGATAGGTTTTGTATTTGTTTTTGTTTTGTTCATTATCTATGTTTGTACATAGGACATTAATTGAGTATAGATCATAATTGACTTAATTGCATCTTTTCGCACATTAAAAATTTATTATGCTTTTGCCATCATAATATTTCACTGTTGCAATGATCATTTATGTTAATTAAATCTCTTCTAAAGTGATCAAAGTCAATTTCTCTCTCTCTATGATCTCTTGGTATAGTCATTATCTTATTTGACTGCTTAGTCGAGTATGAAATCGGAGATCAATATTTGGTTGAATACTTTATATCTTAAATAATTGATACCAATTGAGGGGGAGTCTTTAGAAAAGGTAAAATGCTCAAAAGATGTGGAAAGAGTTACATCCCAATGAGGAGTGTGAAAAACTACCACCACATGGAGGAAAGAGCTACCACCTCGGTCGTACCGCGTGTATTGGTGCATGAACCAAATGATACCACGCATGGTTGTTAAATTTTTGATA
>JAQNDB010004067.1:0-25752 GCA_029204045.2 Tillandsia leiboldiana | reverse complement strand
CTGGTCAACCATAATCTCGTCGGTGGGGATCCGGGTCCTCACACTTGTGATACCATTTACCACTGAGTCCCATCACTTGTCCCCTATTTGAGCACAAAACACCGCCGACGTGCCACAAGACCTCCATAAGCTGCAGATGAAACAATAAACCATACGTGGGAATTTTCGGGTCCTCACTTTGTGATACAGTTACAATATTATGAGTTGATGACTAAACCCCATTTTCTGCACGTGTATCACACTTATACTTTATCAGAGCAACGAGTGTCGCAGGTGGACACTCATTTATTGGAGCAACGAGTGTCGCAGGTGGACACTCGTTTTATTATGGTTACTATGCTATGGCGCTTACACGCACACCAGCGGTTTGGCCATCGCATCGGTGTACTTTTCCGGAAGGGTGGTACGTTGACCCGTGTACCCACAAGGTGACGTAGTGGGGACCCCTCGCGTGATATGGGGGGTTTACATGCACCAAAGGTGAGAGCGGTGTGGTTTTCTTTTGCCTGAGGTCCTCGGACCGACATGGCAAGGTTTTAGTGCGTTTCACCAGGGATGATATGATTGAGTGTAGGATGGGGATTGTGGATGCTCTGGTCTTACGTTTTGGTTTATTACCATTATCTTTTTGTTACGGAATTTGAGTTGGCGTATTTCGTGAATTCGGTTAAGTCTTGAAGATTGAAGGTAAAGAAGGTTGGATCATATAACTCAATCTCAAGAAAGAAGAATTCAAAAGGATCAGGTATGTTTAACTAATTATCTTTGGTGATCCGAATACTTCTTATAGTAGAAACACTTGGATGAATTTTAATTGCATAAAAATCAAAAACTGGACATGGGACATGTTCAGGATCCGGATCAGATTTCCAATCCGGATCCCGAAGGGTGTTCGTTCATACGCAAGTCAATCCGGATCGTAGCCTCCTTGATCCGGATCCCGAACACTGGTTTTATCGTAATATATGAACGATCCGGATCAGGCTTTCAATCCGGATCCCGAACGTGGTGTTTGGTGAATTGTATGAACGATCCGGATCAGGCACTTCGATCCGGATCCCGAACCTTTGTTTTTCTGGAAATTGTCTGTCTCGTTACTGCAATCCGGATCGCCGAAATCCGATCCGGATCGTCGTCCTGAAAAATTCCAGAAAAGGATAGTTTTTGATTCTTATCTCTTCCAAGGGTTTCTAACCTATAAATAGACCCTATGATTCTTTTTCTAGGGCAAGCCGAAGCCGATAAGCCTCAAAAGCCAATATATCATATACGGCCATATAATCCACATATAGAGAAGAAAGGAAATCATAGATTTAATCTTATGTTTCTTCATCTATATTGATTGATTTGATTCTAGGTTTTCATACTCACATTTTGAGTAGAATCAAATCAATGAATACTTAGATGGTATTTCCGATCTATTTCTAATCTAAGTATTCGGCGGATCATCACCACCCAAAAACAACGATTTACCCCAAATCGGCGCGTGGACTCGCGTGGCCTTGTGGATTCAAGGTGCAACCGCTCTCGTGGATTCGGAGCGAGGTACGTTCGTGGATTCGAAGCGTGCTACTGGGTGAAGACCGTGGATTCGGTCGGACGTCGTGGATCGACGTTGGACGCCGTGGATTCGGCGTTGGACGCAGATCGTGGATTCGAGAAGCGTTGCGGAGCGAGCGGAGAAGATCAACTAGGAGCGTATGGAAAAGGTTGAGTCGTCTGTGAGTACGGTATATCACCTTGTACGTGTTTTAATTCTAGTGGATTTCACCGTGTTATCGGTCCCGTGGTTTTTTACTCCGGTTTGGAGTTTTCCACGTAAAAATCTCTGCGTGTTATTTATTTTTCCGCATTGGGTTTTATATCGCAAAGATTTTTGAGTGTTTATTGTTTACACCTATTCACCCCCCTCTAGGTGTTTTTTTCCCCTATTTAGATCCAATTATACATAACCCAACAAGTGGTATCAGAGCGGGAATAGGGTTGTAAACAATGGTTGAAGGTGGAAACATCAACAGACCCCCGTTCTTCGATGGAACAAATTATGCGTACTGGAAAGTACGGATGAAAGCCTTTTTAATTTCCATCGACGAACGGGTGTGGCAATCAATTGAATTAGGATGGTCTAATCCAACTGAATTTATTGGTGATGTTCGCACCATCAAACCTAGGTCGAAATGGACCAAGGAAGAGATAGATTTTCTTCTTACAATGGCAAAGGGATTAATGCTCTATTTAATGCTTTGTCTCAAACTGAGTTCTCTCGCGTCTCGGCATGTGAGACTGCGAAAGAAATCTGGGATGTTCTTCAAGTTACACATGAGGGAACTAACCTTGTGAAGATTCAGAAACTGCAAATGCTTACGAGCAAGTTTGACTCTATTTTCATGGCAGAAAATGAATCTTTCACAGACTACTATACACGATTGCAAGACATCGTAAACTCATGTGCTAACTTGGGAGAGAAGATTCCAGAATTTAAAGTTGTAAGAAAAATCTTAAGAACTCTTCCTGAAAGATTTCGTTCCAAGGTTACAGCCATTGAAACTATTAAACACCCGGACGAAATCCGTGTAGAAGAATTAGTTGGTTCATTACAAACATATGAAATGACATTTCCTACTAACTATTCTTCTGGAAAGGCATCCTCTTCTAAGTCTTCAGGTTTTGCTTTGAAAACAACAAAAGAAGAAGACGCGGATTCATCCTCCTCAGGCGATGACGAGAACTTATCTATGGAGGACTTTGAGAAGCAGCTTGCTCTCTTGACAAGAAATTTTCGCCGAAACTTTCGAAGGGGTAATTCAAGTAAAACTCCATCCTTCGGAAAGTGGAAGAAAGGCAAAGGTTTTTCAAGTTAAAAGTCAAGAAAGCAAGAAAGTTTTTCAAAGGATAAGAAAAGCTCAGAAGGACAAGTCCAATGCTTCAAGTGCCGAGGATACGGCCATATCTCAACGGAGTGTCCAAATAAGAATCCGTCCAAGAAGAAGGCGATGCAAGCCGTCACTTGGGATGACACCTCATCGTCAAATGAGTCATCGTCAAGTGATGAAGAAGATAACGCAACGGCGTTCCACGCGTCCACATCTTCACCCTTCATGTGCTTAATGGCAAGTACATCCGAGTCATTGTCCAACTCCACTGTTGAAAAGAATGCAACGGACGATGAATCGGATAATTCGGAAGGTGAAGATTTTGCTCTAGCCTACCACAGACTTTTGAGGGATTCAAAGAAACTGGCTAAGCAAAACAAGGGGTTGAGAGGGAGATTGCAGGATCTCGAAGAAGAAGTAAAAAGGGTAACTTCTCTCTCGACCGATCTTGAAGTGGAAAGGGATAATCTGATAAAAGCAAATGTTTCCCTTCAAGAGTCCAATGAGCAATTCGAGAAGAATTATGTAGATATGGTGAACAAAGCGAATTACTTCTTGAAGCTCAACGGCGAGGCTCGACAGGAAAAATTGGAAATGACAGAGACCATTCTCCAACTCAAGGATGACTTACAGCGATTTTCATCAGGAAGGAGTAAGTTGGATAAGCTTCTTGGTCTTGGTCAATCAACAAATTCGGCCTCGGATACAATCGAACTGAAGACAATTTTAGTTCGGTTGGGACAGTCTTTGTGCCTCAGTCGGTATCTCCTCCTCCGACACCGGAATTCACGACAAGCAACGACAACAAGCCTACTTCACCCTCCTCGGGATCGTCAAGCACTAAGGTATGTTTTCGTTGTAATTTTGCAGGGCACAAAAGGAAAAATTGCAAGATGGGAGCCAAACGCTCAACTCAAGCACTTCTTGCAACGACTACCAAAAGGGTGATTCCTCGAAAATCAAATGCAAGTTATTCGAAGGAAAAGAACCTCGGTAGTTCATCAAACAAGACGACGACGTCAAGGAAAAGCGATGGATCAAACAAGACGCTTTCACCAAAGGTATCAACTTCACAATCATTTCCGACGTACACCAAAACTCGAAAGGTTTGGGTACGCAAAGGTGAATTCTTCTTTTATCCTTGAATCACGTCGGCACCAAACTGCCCTTGGAATTACTGCATATGGATTTAATGGGGCCGACACGTCAACCATCCTTGGGAGGTAAATGGTATATTTTCTTATTGGTTGACGATTTCTCTAGGTATTCTTGGGTAGCATTTTTAAAAGAGAAAGCTGATACTTTTGATTCTTTTCACGAGATTTGCCTTCGTATTATGATTGAAAAGAATGAAAAGATCATTTGTGTTAGAAGTGATAGAGGTGGAGAATTCATAAATTCTAAATTCATTGATTTTTGCACTTCCAATGGCATTAAACATGAATAAAATGCATGTTGAAATACTTGACTCTGTCAAAATTTCAAGGTTGGTATAAGGTGGAATTTTAATGAAAGATGCTCAAAGAGCCACTCTCTTCAATAAATTGACTAGATATATTATCTACCATATTTGGGAGTTCAAACATCTATTGATCTTGGTATTTCATTTTCTTTACCAAATTGATGATTTGATAAAGGCATTACTCATAAGATCAAGTTAGATGTAATTGAAGTTGTTCAACTTTAAGGGACTTAATTTTTATAAATTTTCGTTTCATTTGTTGAATATTTTTGATAGATTTGGCATAATCTATTTCTTGTTGTATGAAACGATGATTTTCGTTTAAAGTTGATACACAAAGGTGCTTACAATCTTTTTCTAGATTTTCTAGAATTTTTGTCACGCCCCGGGGGTTCTAATCGCGCGGAAGAGGAACCACCGATGCCCCTAATTCAGCCATTCTTTTTTTTGTAAACCACTACACCCCGGCGCGTGTCCAGACCCGCCGCATATACAAATTCACCCTGCAAACGGGCAGAGTCTCCTTTGTATATGCACGGCGTCTCAACTACAAAGTGTCTCACAAGGCGTAACACATACAGTCTTTAACCACATCAGTTGGGGTCTCGAACACATACAACCAAACAACTCACATGATCTACTAGTAGCACTTAGGACATAGAGGCCGTTGTTTTGAAAGGATAAATAATCACAAGGTTTTGAAAGCGGCACCCACACGATGCCATTGTTTTGGGAAAAACTATTTCAAAGCCACATAAATCCACAGGGTTTGTAAAATCCGGTGTCCACACGACACCCATGTTTTAAAAGTAGTTTTCGCAAACGGTTTTCTTTGCTTTTCATTGTTTAAAACGGCCAAGTAAGAAAGACATAACAATCATTCGTTTATTTGAGAAAGGAAAAGACAACATCCACTTCGACCCCACGGGGGTGCCGCAATCCATAACTAACTAGCATGAGTAATAAAGGAAAAAGGAAAGTAAAAGTCACTGTATCTGAAGACGATCAGTGTCAGAACAACACTCTCGCGGCCTCACCGATGCCCTAGCACTCGTCCCTGGACGAACCTGTCACGGAGTGGGAAGTCAGTGACTAGAAATAGTATGATAAGCACAAAAGAACCAAAATAGGGCAAACCACAAAAAACCGGAGCAACCATCCCTCTCATATATCGTCAGCGATAACCACACCCTGTACCAAAACAACACCGGGCACCTTTCCCGACCACCGCACCGGGCCCCTACCCCGGTGTCCACCGCCGAGCACCTGCCTCGGCCGCCGAGCACCTGCCTCGACATCACCGCTCACACCCCCACCCATAAGGGCCCCCATTCCTAACGCCACCGTCACGTGGGGTACACGGGTCAACGTACCACTTTTCCGGAAAAGCACACCCTTGCGGTGGCCAAACCGCGGTGTGCGTGTAGCAAACTAGAGCCTCAGATCGATAGTAAGTACAATAATATAACAGGGTTAGTGCATAAACAGGAGGAGACTAACAATTTGTAGGTTTTTAGGGATCCACAAGGATCTAAATAGGTACTATCAAACAACTAGAGGGGGGGTGAATAGGTGTAATACTTATAAAACCAATCTCAGTGCAAAATAAAAACCAATGCGGAAAATAAAAACAGCACACCGAGATATACGTGGAAACTCCAATCCAGGAGAAAAACCACGGGACCAACACGCAATAACAATCCACTAAGAATAGAAGAATAACAAGGTGATTACCGACTCCACGGACTCAACCCCTCCTTCAGCTTCTTCGGACCTTGCGCTGACCGGTTGGATATCCACGCAATAACAATCCCTAAGAAAAGAAGAATAACAAGGTGATTACCGTCTCCACGGATTTAACCCCTCCTTCAATTTCTTGGACCTCGCGCTCCACCGATTTTGCACGTCCACTGCACACGTTCGAATCCACGAACGCCACTCGAATCCACGAGCACACGTTTCGAATCCACGAAACGCCTTTAGCACACCGAATCCACGATGCCACGTCGAATCCACGACGCAAACTCAGTCGATAAGAATATTGACTTCGATGGTGATCCTTTGCTTAGATTATCAATGAAGAACCGTGGAAAAATCTCTAAGCAAAGATTAGATCAATTCGACAAAAGATATGTTCTTGAAAGAACCGTCGAATTGACCTAAAAGAGGCTATAAAGAAGAACGATAAAAACCTAGCCTCTAGGGTTGCTCTCAAGTGTTTAATTAATTAATCGGTAGAGCTCCCACGTTTTTGAGAAACCCTAAATGTCTATTTATAGTTTAGAAACCTTTGGAAAGAGATAAGAATCAAAAACATACCTTATCTGGAAATTTTCAGGACGGCGATCCGGATCGGATTTACTGCGATCCGGATCGTCGTAACGAGATTGACGATTCCAGAAAAACAAGGGTTCGGGATCCGGATTGCAATGCCCGATCCGGATCGTTCATGTATTCAGCAAAACCCATGTTCGGGATCCGGATCGAAATGGCATGATCCGGATCGGATTTGCCAATGAACAACACCCTTCGGGATCCGGATTGGCTGTCTGATCCGGATCCTGAACATGTCCCATGTCCAGTTTTTGATTTTTATGCAATTAAAAATTCATCCAAGTGTTTCTACACTATAAGAAAGTATTCGGATCACCAAAATTATTTAGTTAACCATACCTGATCCTTTTGAATACTTTCTTCTTGAGATTGATGTAACTGATCCACAATTCTTCAACTTCAATCTTCAAGACTCAAGACACTGAGTGTCAACTTGAGCTCTTGTTGAATCTTCTCTAAGTCTTTGATTGCTGATTGACAATTTGATCCCTTTAAGACTCCGACTCAACTCACTGACTTGACTCACGAAATATGCCAACACCAAAACTGCCGTAACAATCTCCCCTTTGGCAATTTCGTGACAAACCCAACAATACCTAAAAGCGCTCAAGTCACTCATCTTAAACCAAAAAGTCGAAATTCAATGTATCACCAAAACATTGATTTTTCTTTGCGTGAAGATCCAATAAATACAAAATTACATTTGAACCAACAGTCCTAGAACATACTCTATGACTAGGACTTGGAGTCTTAAAGGATGTAATTCCTGCAAAACAAAACTCCAAACAAAATCAAACGTTAGTCGTTAGAAATTAAAATCCACATTTGATTCGTCCTTTTGTTCTTTTGTTTTTCGGCTCTTTCAATCTTTTCTTATCTCCCCACTATCATGAGATCTCTAACATGTTCTCCATGTTCTCCATGTTCTCTATCATGAGCATCTCTAACCATGTTCTCCATGTTCTCCATGTTCTCCCCCTTGTGTACGATCATTATTTTCTGTTCTCCCCTTTTTGTCACAAATTGTCAAACAGTGAACATACTAGACAAAAGGAAATCACTAACAGCATTAGTTCATAGAGAAAGAGAGATAAAGGCTCAGTTCCGGTATATAACAAAAAATGCAGATTGCGTACCTGTACCAGAAAGCAAAAATCAAATAATTTCTTGAAACAAATCTAGATTTTGAAATCTTTGAATTACCGATTGTATTCCATCAAGGAAAACGATTTTAAGTGCTTTAAACAATGAATTCACACAGATGCCATTCAATCCAATTAATTTCACAAAATTAAAAAGATTTACTCCTCAATCATGAAAAATAAAGGTAAAAATTATAAACTGTTTTTCATGTTATATTCATCAAACACAAGTCATCAAAAATAATCTTGAGATCCAAAGTCTATCAAGATTGTAACGGATATACAAAGATGACTTACAGAGATTTCAAATGACATCAATTTGATTTCTTACCCTTTCAAATTTGAGATAAGCACTAAAATACCTAAGGTGGCTCTTTGAGCATCTTTCAACTATCCCACCTTATACCAACCAGGAGATCGTTCAAAATAAGAGCTTTAAATTTAAATCTCCGAATGCTTCAACTAAACAAAATTTCATAAATAATTTTCAAGCATCCATAACATGTGGTAGCTTCACACACAAACCGGACGACCGGGGGTGGCAGCTCTTTCCAACAGTGGTGTTAGTTTTCACACTCCTTTCGGATGTAACTCTTTCCACATCTTTTGCAAATTATTTCAATACCCTTGTAAGAATGCAATCTCTTACGTGAAAGAATTAAATCCAAATTTTAGTCTATCGGTTGTCTCACGTTTATCACAATGAATTCACACAACCGAGATAGATTAAGCATCTAAAGATCACACATGATTACTAAAATTTGATGCTTATAATATCAAAAACTCCTATAATGAAGTATCTTCAAGATTTATGATTATGGAGTAAAGTTGATAATTCAAATAAAATTAAATTGGAGTGATTGAAAGTGAAACCCTTTTTATTCAATGCACTTGTTCGTTAAAATCCTTTTGTTTAAAAAAAAACAAAACATAAAAACGAAGAGCATTGAAAAAAACATGTAATGCAGAGACTAAGAAAGATATGAAGGGAAAACCAATCAAAGCATTACATACAGTCATAAGCTATTTAGAACTTAAGACAAGGAAAGATATCCACCTTTCCGAATCAAAAATCGCTGGATTTTGGGTTGTCTTGATTCGTTGTGGCCGGGGGTTTGTCCGCTTTGACTGTTGGTCCACCTTAGGTCTTTGCCTCGTAGTGATCCACTTGTATGATGATATTGTGGCTCGGACCTTTGGTGGGTTGAGTGAACTCCTTTGACTTGATGTGTCTTTTGATTCCGTTGAGTTTCGCTCCGTAGATGAAGTTGCCGAAGGACTCTTCTTTCTCTTTTTCGGGCAATTCTTCACCAAATGGTCCTTCAAGTCCACAAAGGTGACACGTTCTTGCTTTCAATTTGAATGGGAACTTGAAGCATGCACAGTTTGATCCTTTTTAAATCCCAAACCAACCTTGCTTGTTTGACCTAATCCAGACATACAATCTAGTTTTCTTGGAACCGGTTTGAAAGCCTTTGTATGTCGAATTTGAGTTCATGAACTTGCTTGGTCAAAACTTGGTTGGTGACATGAATCTCCTCAAACTGTTTTTCTAGAAAACCAATCTTGTCCATATATGATTTAGCGTTTGTCTCGATTGGTTTAGCTTTCTTGGAGGATTTTATTGTTATTCAATATAAACGTCCTTGTTCCTCCTCGAGATCATGAAGTTTTATCTTTAAAGCATGATTCTCGTCTTGATTCTCAAGTCGTTGCTTCCTCAACTTCTTAATATGCTTGGCCATCTTCTTTGATTCCGTAAGAAGTTGTTGATATGCCTCACGAGTTCTTCTTCGTCGACTCCCCCTCACTTGACGACTCTCCGCGGATGTTGATGTTTCATGCAAATCAAAGGAATAGAGTCAGTGATTAAAGATGATAAGCAAACATTAGAAGAGGGGAATATGAGAGGCATGTAAGTTAACGTACTTTTTCCTCTTTACTTGAGGTCGATTCATTAGAAGTAGAATCGTCCCAAGTTTTTGCTTGCAAAGCCTTCTTTTTATATGATTTCGGAGAAGGACATTCCGTTGAAAAATGGCCGTAGCCTTTGCATCTATAGCATTGGATTTACCCTTCGAAATCATCTTTTTCTTTTTCTTTAGAAGGTTTTGCAACAGCTTTTGATGTTAGAGGATTCAGAACCCGATGATCCCTTTGAAGGTTTCGTGGATGAAGAATCCATCGGTTCGATTCTTCCAAAATTTCCGACGTAATTTCTCTGTGATCCGCGCCAACTTGTTCTTCAAAATCGGCAAAAGAGATTTCATCGTCGGTACCTTGATTCGCTATCTTCTTCCTTTATTGATTTGAATACAATACCTGTAAGCTTAGAAGAAGACTTGAAGAAACTTGATTAGTAGGACAAGTCATTTCATAAGTTTGCAAAGCACCTACTAATTCCTCTACACTCATCTCATCCGGATGACTAACGGTTTCAATGGCGGTAACCTTTGCCCTAAACCGTTCTGGAAGAGTCCGAAGTATCTTTCTTACCAATTTTCGACTCCGGGATCTTTTCTCCTAACTTAGCACATGTATTTATTACATCTTGAAGTCTAGTGTAATAATCTGTAAACAATCATCATGCTCTTCCTATGAATAGAGTCAAATTGACTTGTAAGCATCTGGAGCTTTTGAATTTTTACAAGATTAGTACCCTCATGTGTAATTTTGAGAATATCCCAAATTTCCTTCGCGGTTTCCACATGCGGAAATTCTTGTGAACTCAGTCGAGGAAAGAGAATTAAATAAAGCGTTCATACCTTTCCCATTGTAAGAAGATCTTTCAAATTCCTCTTTGGACCATCTAGAGCGAGGTTTTGGGGTAGTAGAATTTCCTACTTCCTCAACAGGATGCACCCAACCGTATTCCACGGATTGCCATACTCGCTCATCAATTGCGATGAGAAAAGCTCTCATCCGCACTTTCCAATAAGCATAATTAGTCCCATCAAAAGAGGAGGTCTATAAATATTACCATTTTCACCCAACATGATAGATAAACCTAAAACCCTCTCTGATACCAATTGTAGGTTTTTAGGGGATCCACAAGGATCTAAATAGGTACTATCAAACAACTAGAGGGGGGTGAATAGGTGTAATACTTATAAAACCAAATCTCAGTGCAAAATAAAAAACCAATGCGGAAAATAAAAACAGCACACCGAGATATACGTGGAAACTCCAATCAGGAGAAAAACCACGGGACCAACACGCAATAACAATCCACTAAGAATAGAAGAATAACAAGGTGATTACCGACTCCACGGACTCAACCCCTCCTTCAGCTTCTTCGGATCTTGCGCTCACCGATTGGATGTCCACGCAATAACAATCCACTAAGAAAAGAAGAATAACAAGGTGATTACCGTCTCCACGGATTTAACCCCTCCTTCAACTTCTTCGGACCTTGCGCTCCAACGATTTTGCACATCCACTGCACACGTTCGAATCCATGAACGCCACTCGAATCCACGAGCACATGTTTCGAATCCACGAAACGCCTTTAGCACACCGAATCCACGATGCCACGTCGAATCCACGACGCAAACTCAGCCGGTAAGAATATTGGCTTCAATGGTGATCCTTTGTTTAGATTATCAATGAAGATCCATGGGAAAAATCTCTAAACAAAGATTAGATCAATTCGACAAAAGATTTGTTCTTGAAAGAACCGTCGAATTGACCTAAAGAGGCTATAAAGAAGAACGATAAAAACCTAGCCTCTAGGGTTGCTCTCAAGTGTTTAATTAATTAATCGGTAGAGAACCCGCCTTTTTGAGAAACCCTAAATGTCTATTTATAGTTTAGAAACCTTTGGAAAGAGATAAGAATCAAAAACTTACCTTATCTGGAAAATTTCAGGACGGCGATCCGGATCGGATTTACTGCGATCCGGATCGTCGTAGCGAGTTAGACAATTCCAGAAAAACAAGGGTTCGGGATCCGGATTGAAAAGCCCGATCCGGATCGTTCATGTATTCCAGCAAATACCCATGTTCGGGATCCGGATCGAAATGGCCATGATTCGGATTGGATTTGCCAATGAACAATCACCCTTCGGGATCCGGATTGGACTGTCTGATCCGGATCCTGAACATGACCCATGTCCAGTTCTTGATTTTTATGCAATTAAAAATTCATCCAAGTGTTTCTACACTATAAGAAAGTATTCGGATCACCAAAATTATTTAGTTAACCATACCTGATCCTTTTGAATACTTTCTTCTTGAGATTGATGTAACTGATCCACAATTCTTCAACTTCAATCTTCAAGACTCAAGACACTGAGTGTCAACTTGAGCTCTTGTTGAATCTTCTCTAAGTCTTTGATTGCTGATTGACAATTTGATCCTTTAAGACTCCGACTCAACTCACTGACTTGACTCACGAAATATGCCAACACCAAAATGCCGTAACACAATTCACCCTTGCCCCACATACTATTTCTATCATTAAAATTCCTATTCCCTCAATCCCCGGGAATGTACCCACCTTGTGCTCGTCGTCCTGGGCTCGACTCGTCCGCGTCCGTGCTCCAGTCGCTAATGACGTCCCGTACTCCTGAAGGAACAAGGGCAAGTCAAGACTATGGGGTCCGAAACTCACACCGACTCCCGACTTCGTGCGGCGGAGTTCCCCGCACGGCACCGGCCCGTGCGGCGCACACTCCGCCTGTGCACAGCCCCGCGCGGCGCCAGCCCGCGCGGGTGCCCCACCTGCGGGCGGCCCCGCGCGGCCATACGCCGCGCGGGCGCGCTGCCCGTGTTGGGTTATATGAATAATAGGATCTAAATAGGAGAAAAAACACCTAGAGGGGGGGTGAATAGGTGTAAACCATAAACACTCAAAAATCTTTGCGATATAAAAACCCAATGCGGAAAAATAAATAACACGCAGAGATTTTTACGTGGAAAACTCCAAACCGGAGTAAAAAACCACAGGACCGATAACACGGTGAAATCCACTAGAATTAAACACGTACAAGGTGATATACCGTACTCACAGACGACTCAACCTTTTTCATACGCTCCTAGTTGATCTTCTCCGCTCACTCCAGACGCTTCTCGAATCCACGATGTGCGTCCAACGCCGAATCCACGGCGTCCAACATCGAGTCCACGACGTCCAACCGAATCCACGGTCTTCACCCAGTAGCATGCTTCGAATCCACGAACGTACCTCGCTCCGAATCCATGAGAGCGGTTGCACCTTGAATCCACAAGGCCACGTGAGTCCACGCGCCGATTTTGGGGTAAATCATTGTTTTTTGGGTGGTGATGATCCGCCGAATACTTAGATCAAAGATAGATAGGAAATACCATCTAAGTATTCATTAGTTTGATTCAACTCAAAATGTGAGTATGAAAACCTAGAATCAAACTAATCAATATAGATGAAGAAACATAGAATTAATCTAGTTATTTCCTTTCTTCTCTATATGTGGATCTGAGGCCGTATAAGATGATATTTGATTATGACGGCTATTTGGATTTTCGGCCTCTTTTTGGACTAACCCTAGAAAAAGAATCATAGGGTTTAATTATAGGTTAGAAACCCTTGGAAGAAGATAAGGATCAAAAACTAACCTTTTCTGGAGTTTTTACATGACGACGATCCGGATCGGAAATCGGCGATCCGGATTGCAGTAGCGAGAAAAACAGATTCCAGAAAAACGAAGGTTCGGGATCCGGATCGAAGTGCTTGATCCGGATCGTTCATACAGTTCACCAAACATCAACGTTCGGGATCCGGATTGCAGTAGCCTGATCCGGATCGTTCAAATAAAATGGTAAACTCAATGTTCGGGATCCAGATCAAGGGAAGCTACGACCCGCATTGAACTGGTGTATGAACGAACCACCTTCGGGATCCGGATTGAACAATCTGAACCGGATCCTGAACATGTCCCATGTCCAGTTTTTGATATTTATGCAATAACAAATCCATCCAAGTGTTTCTACGCTATAAGAAGTATTCGGATCACCAAAGATATTAAGTTAAACATACCTGATCCTTTTGAATTCTTCTTTCTTGAGATTGAGTTATATGATCCAACTTCCTTTACCTTCAATCTTCAAGACTTAGCCGAATTCACGAAATACGCCAACTCAAATTCCATAACAATCTCCCCCTTTGGCAGTTTCGTGACAAAATATAGATCCACTCAAGAAAATTCAAAAAGATATTTTTGTTGCTATCACCATACAACAAAAATTTACAATGGAGATCCAAAATAAAATACATGAGTTAAACTCCTAAAACAGACTCTAGACTTAGACATCTGTACTCTCTGCAAAAGAAATCATTCTTGACAAAAGAAATCGTTAGATACCTCAAGAATTTTATATCATTCAAAAACCACATATAGAGATGAAGTTTATACTCATTTATACTTACCATGACATTTATACATTCAGATGTGTAAACTGATCATAGTTAAAACACCAACATATCTTCTATGCAATCAATCACCAAATGTCATGTTAGTGAACATCAACTTGTTAGTTATATTACATGCCTAAATAGTTAGTCGAATAGTTAGTCGAGGCATGCATTCAAACCCAAATGAAAACCGAAAGTTGAAGTTCTACTTACCTTTCAAGTTGAGGTTATACTTACCTCTATAGTTTCAAGTTTTCTCAGTAACCATTGTATCATAGTATCATTGTTTATACTTCTCTCTCCCCCTTTTTGTCACAGAAATTAGCCAAAAAAATACCAAAATGGAGAGAATGGTTAACAGTTCAAGTACCACAAGTTTGAGAAATTAAAACTTAAAACTAAAACTTAAAGACCTGCACAAAAGAAAGTAAAAAAAATGAAGTTCCTGCACAAGAGAAGGATTAAACATATGCATTATAAACAGAAATTGGAAGGATACGGATTATTCAGACTCCTCTGAACTGATACAGCCAAGAATTTGGAAGATTTTCTTTAATCTCTTGTTCATTGAGGACTGATTCTTATTTACCTTCTTTATTTCTTCCTTTACCTCAATGAGCTCATTTGATATACGTTCTTGCTCGTTGGAGAGCCTTTGCTGTTCTTTATAGATTGAGGTAACTGATGCATCATCATCAGAAGTTGATGGAGGTCCTTGTTGTGCTGGTTGGACTGGAGGAGTTGCTGCCGGTGCAGAGGTTGTCGCTTGTTGTTGTTGTGCTCGTTGTCGGTGAGGAGGTAATATGGGCTCGTCTGGCTTTGTCGAGAGAGACTTTACAATCGTTGTTTCATTGATCGTTCCCAGACTGTGCATGTAGGAACTCGCATTCGTGTCAGCTTTAAATTTTCGAAGAATGCGCATGATGATCATTGGATAAGGTAGTCTCTCTGAAGGGTGAGCATGTTCCACATAGCGAGCCATCCTCGCCCAGATGGTGTAGGGAATGTTTAAGTTTGCTCCCATTGCTGCTGTGGGGTTTCCAAGAAGATAAAGGAATAACATCCTATCCCACCGAAGAACCTTCGTGTTCATATTTGGAAGGACGTTATAACAAACAATGAAGTTTAAGAAGCGATACTCTGGTCGTAGTTCTTTTGAAAAGACGGAGTTTCCTGTAGACAGAGTATCGGGCAGACAGATGCCATCAACAACCACTCTCCAGGAGTTGGTGTTGAAAACTTGATTCTTCTGGTAATGAGCGCCATCGGCTCGGGCCGTCATCCCTAATACCTCTCCAATCAGTTGCGGCGTTACTTTAATCTTAACATTCTTGACCAATGTTTGAAAGTCTCGACGTCCGCTCTCCTGATCAACTAGATAGCAAGCATTCTGTTAAAACATCCTCACTGAGTGAAGACAATACCAGTGGTCTCCGGGAAGTCGCAAATGGGAGCAAGACCTATCTGGTCAAACAAAGTCCCAAATGGCCGAGAACGCTCCTTCAAGGCTTTGACATCAACATGCCTTTCGCCAATGCATTCCCTGTTTTCAAAATCCTTTATCCTAGCCGAGCTGATAAAGTCTTGTGGAGGTGCTTGGCTATCAACTGGTTGCTCAATGGAGATTCCTCGAGCACTCCCTCTTTTGCGAGCAACGCTTTTTCTTCTTGTCTTCCCAGAAGTTTCTTCCATTGGAGCTTTGCCCTTTTCAGCAGCAGTAGGCGGAGCCTTCGATGTTTCCGCAGGCGCTTTTCCCTTTGAAGCAGTGGGAACAGTTGTTGCTTCAACTTGAAGCTCATCCCAATAAATTGATTCCGTTTCAGATTCTGTATCGGAATCATCTTTCGCTTTCTTCGTTTTCTTAGCCCTCTTGGGCTTGGCAGTATCTCTCGTATGTACCATAGCAGCCAGAAGGAGAATGATCCACGTGATCACCATTGCTATTGGTTTCTTGTGAAAAGAAATCCTGTAAGGAACACCTCAAGAACACGAAAAAATTATTAATTTTCAAAAATTAGAAAAAATGTACCCAAACAATCATTATCGTGTAGAGAGACTAGGAATCAAATTAGTTTTGCAAAAGGAAATTTAAAAATAGATCAATTGCATTATTTTGGAAATTCCCATTATATGCCCTAAAATCGAAATTTTTGAAATCGAAGACCAAAAATCCGTTTATCTTGAGAATACCTAGCATATAATCAAAACTAATCTACCCAGAGTTCTTATTTCAAAAGAAATTTGATCAAAAACCATCCACAAATGAGATTGATACAAGAAATTCGTCACGTTTTGAGGAGGAATAAGAAAAACTGTGAAAAACCGAGATTTTGATCAATAAAACTTACTTGGAATTGAAGAACTTGAGTTTGAAAGCTTCCAAGATGGATGAAATCTAGAGAGAGAAGCTCTGGAAACTTTGGAACAAAAGATTGGAGTAAAAGAAATCAAAACCCTTTTGTTCTATATAAAACCCTAGCCGCGATCCGGATCAGTTCGTGATTGCGATCCGGATCGGCTACCCGCAGTGAAAAACTGCGTTCGGGATCCGGATCGGCAGGTCCAATCCGGATCGGCTGCCCGCAGAAGAATATCTGCGTTCGGGATCCGGATCGGCAGGTCCAATTCGGATCGGCTCCAACTTTTTCTTTAGAAAATTTTAGAGAAATTCTAGAAAAACCAGAAAAAGATTATAAGCACTTTTGTGTATCAACTTTAAACGAAAATCATCGTTTCATACAACAAGAAATAGATTATACCAAATCTATCAATAACATCCAACAAATGAAACGAAAATTTATAAAAATTAAATCCCTTAAAGTTGAACAACCTCAATTACATCTAACTTGATCTTATGAGTAATGCCTTTATCAAATCATCAATTCGGTAAAGAAAATGAAATACAAAGATCAATAGATGTCTAACATCCCCGATAAGTTAGATAATATATCTAGTCAATTTATTGAAGAGAGTGGCTCTTTGAGCATCTTTCATTAAAAATCCCATCTTATACCAACCTTGAAATTTTGACAGAGTCAAGTATTTCAACATGCATTTTAATTAATCAAACTTGAAAAACCTTGCTTGGTATACATGTGGTAGCTGCACACAGTACTCGGACGACCGAGGTGGTAGCTCTTTCCTCCATGTGGTGGTAGTTTTCACACTCCTCATTGGGATGTAACTCTTTCCACATCTTTTGAGCATAATACTTTTTCTTTGACTCCCCCTCAATTGGCTATCAATTATCTAAGATATAAAGTATTTAGCCAAATATTGATCTCGATTTCATACTCGACTAAACAGTCAAATAAGATAAAAACTATACCAAGAGATCATCGAGAGAGAAATTGACTTTGATCAAAACAAAGATGAGTTAATTGACATAAATGATCATTGCATCAAATAAAATATTATGATATCTAAGGCATAATAGATTTCTAAATATATAAAAGGATGCAGTTAAAGTCAATAAAACTAATGCTCAATTAATGTTCTATGTCTAAGCATAGATAATGAACAAAAACACAAAAACAAAACCTAACCTAAACAAGAGTTTCAAAAAGAGGTTATTTCAAGGAAAGCATTCCAATTGCTTTACGCAAATGAATAAAACGTTTTTGATCCAAAGGTTTTGTTAAAATGTCAGCTAATTGATCTTCAGTTGAAATGTAGGAAATTTGAAGAATATTTGATTCAACTAGCTCTCTAAGAAAATGATATCTAAGTTCAATGTGTTTTGTTCTAGAGTGCAACACAGGGTTTTTTGAAATGTTTATAGCACTTGTGTTGTCACATAAAACAGTTACCGAAGATGCTGAAATCTGGAAGTCGCTCAACACGCTTTTCATCCAAATAAGTTGAGTTGAACAACTACCCGCTGAGATGTATTCCGCTTCGGCAGTCGAGAGTGTAATGCAGTTTTGTTTTTACTATGCCATGCAACAAGACAATGGCCAAGATAAAAACATGCACCACTCGTACTTTTTCGATCATCCACAGATCCTGCCCAATCGGCACCTGAGTATCCAAAAATATCTAAACTTGTTCCCATAGGATACCAAATTCCGAAGTTTACAGTTCCTTTGACGTACCGGATGATCCGTTTCACCGCTTTCAGGTGAACCTCCTTTGGTGCTGATTGATATCTCGCGCAAATCCCAACACTAAAGGATATATCCGGGCGACTAGCTGTGAGGTAAAGTAGACTTCCAATCATGCTGCGATAGAGTTTCTCGTCTGCATTATCACTAAGAGATTCACTTCCTAATCCCTTATTGCTAGTTCCCATAGGAGTAGGAAAATCTTTAGAATCTTCTAATCCGAATTTCTTTACCAACTCCTTTGCGTACTTGGATTGACACAGATGAATGCCTTCATCATTTTGTTTCACTTGCAATCCAAGAAAGTATGTCAGTTCGCCCATCATAGACATCTCAAATTCGCTTTCCATGGTTTCTGCGAATTTAGAAGCATCATTATCCTTTGTTGCTCCAAACACAATGTCATCGACATAGATTTGTGCAACAATGAAGTTATTTTGATAATGCTTCACAAAGAGAGTCCGATCTGCTCCCCCTCGAGTATAGCCCTTCTCCAAAAGGTGCTTTGTCAACCTTTCGTACCATGCTCGCGGTGCTTGTTTTAAACCGTAAAGAGCCTTTTTCAAACAAAAAACATGGTTAGGTAGTTTACAGTCTACAAAACCTTTCGGTTGAGCCACATAAACTTCCTCATTTAAAAACCCATTTAAAAACGCGCTCTTAACGTCCATTTGAAAGTGTTTTATTTTAAAGTGACAAGCAATAGCGAATAAGATACGAATGGACTCGAGTCTAGCTACAGGGGCGAACGTTTCATCAAAGTCTATACCTTCTATTTGAGAGTAGCCTTGAGCAACTAAACGTGCTTTGTTCCTGATGATGGTACCATCCTCATTTTTCTTGTTCTTGAAAATCCATTTAGTACCAATCACATTGTGTAGCTTCGGAGGCGTCGTTAATTCCCAGACTTTGTTGCGTTCAAACTGATGGAGCTCTTCCTGCATTGCTTCAATCCAGTAGTCATCCTGAAGAGCTTCATCTACGTTCTTTGGTTCGATCGTGGAAACATAACATGCGAATCCACAAACCAACTGTCTCCGAGTTTTGACTCCTTCTTGTGGGTCTCCAATGTTGTTTGATTTAGGATGATCCTTGGAGATGCGTAACGTTTATTGTAATGGAGTACTCGGAGGTACATGAGATGATTCCTGCACATCAGATAAACTTGAAGAACCATTAGATGCATCATTAATATTGGAAGTATTATCATGAGAAGATGCACTTACAGGAGTATCATCATCAAGAGAGATATCAGGGGTAGATTTATCAGATGCAAAGTGGAAAGCTTCATCTACTTTAACATTTATAGATTCTACGATCGTCTTAGATTCCAAGTTAAATACCCGATATGCTCTACTATTCGTAGAATACCCCAAGAAAATCCCTTCGTCACTTCGAGAGTCAAACTTTCCAAGATTTTCACGGTCACGTAAAATGTAACACCGACTCCCGAAGATGCGAAAATATTTGATGTTGGGTTTCTACCACACCATAGTTCATATGGTGTATTTAACGTTCCCGGGCGCAAATAAACTCGATTAATAACATAGATTGCAGTGTTCACAGCTTCAGCCCAAAAATGTAGCGGTAAATTCCGGCTGTGAAGCATAACACGTGCCATCTCTTGAACAACCCTGTTTTTGCGCTCGACAACACCATTCTGTTGAGGTGTATAGGGTGCTGAGAATTCATGCTTAATGCCGTTGGAAGTGCAAAGTCAATGAATTTAGAATTTATGAATTCTCCACCTCTATCACTTCTAACACGAATGATCTTTTCATTCTTTTCAATCATAATACGAAGGCAAATCTCGTGAAAAGAATCAAAAGTATCAGCTTTCTCTTTTAAAAATGCTACCCATGAATACCGAGAGAAATCATCAACCAATAAGAAAATATACCATTTACCTCCCAAGGATGGTTGACGTGTCGGCCCAAAGAAAGAAAAATAGTCTACATAAACTACACAACATTTAATCGTAGAAAGATTAAAGACAAGGAAAGATTTCACCTTTGCATACCCAAACCTTTTGAGTTTTAGAGTATGTTGGCAATGTTTGAGAAATTTTCCTTGATGAAGACGTCTTGTATGATTGATCTTTTTCTTTTGTCATTGTCTTGTTTGAAGTACTACCAATGTTCTTTTCTTTTGAAAAGTCCTTCTTTGATTTGTGGGGAGTGAACTCATTGGTAGCAGTTGCAAGATGTGATTGATTTGATCTTTGAGCTCCAATCTTGCAATTTCTTTCAGTGTGCCCTGCAAAATTACAACGAAAACATACCTTAGTGCTTGACGATTCCGAGGAGGGTGAAGTAGGTTTGTTGTCATTGGTTGTCGTGAATTCCGGTGTCGGAGGAGGAGATACCGACTTAGGCACAAAGACTGTCCCAACCGAACTAAAATTGTCTTCAGTTCGATTGTATCCGAGGCCGAACTTGTTTGATTGACCAAGACCAAGAAGCTTATCCAACTTACTCCTTCCTGATGAAAATCGCTGCAAGTCATCCTTGAGTTGGAGAATGGTCTCTGGCATTTCCAATTTTTCCTGTCGAGCCTCGCCGTTGAGCTTCAAGAAGTAATTCGCTTTGTTAACCATATCTATATAATTCTTCTCGAGTTGCTCGTTGGACTCTTGAAGGGAAACATTTGCTTTTATCAGATTATCCCTTTCCACTTCAAGATCGGTCGAGAGAGAAGTTACTCTTTTACTTCTTCTTCGAGATCCTGGAATCTCCATCTCAAACCCCTTGTTTTGCTTAGCCAGTTTCTTGAATCCCGTAAAAGTCTGTGGTAGGCTAGAGCAAAATCTTCACCTTCCGAATCATCCGATTCATTGTCCGTTGCATTCTTTTCAACAGTGGAGTTGGACAATGAGTCGGATGTACTTGCCATTAAGCACATGAAGGGTGAAGATGTGGACGCGTGGAACGCAGTTGCGTTGTCTTCTTCTTCACTTGATGATGACTCATTTGACGATGAGGTGTCATCCCAAGTGACGGCTTGCATCGCCTTCTTCTTAGACGGATTCTTAGTTGGACATTCCGTTGAGATATGGCCGTACCCTCGGCACTTGAAGCATTGGACTTGTCCTTCTGTGCTTTTCTTATCCTTAGAAAAGCCTTCTTGCTTTCTTGACTTGTAACTTGAAGAACCCTTGCCTTTCTTCCACTTTCCGAAGGATGGAGTTTTGCTTGAATTACCCCTTCGAAAATTTCGGCGAAACTTCCTTGTCAAGAGAGCGAGCTGCTTCTCAAAGTCCTCCATAGATAAATTCTCGTCATCGCCTGAGGAGGATGAATCCGCGTCTTCTTCTTTTGTTGTTTTCAAAGCATAACCTGAAGACTTAGAAGAGGATGCCTTTCCCGAAGAATAGTTAGTAGGAAATGTCATTTCATAAGTTTGTAAAGAACCAACTAATTCTTCTACACGGATTTCGTCCGGGTGTTTAATAGTTTCAATGGCTGTAACCTTGGAACGAAATCTTTCAGGAAGAGTTCTTAAGATCTTTCTTACAATTTTAAATTCTGGAATCTTCTCTCCCAAGTTAGCACATGAGTTTACGATGTCTTGCAATCGTGTGTAATAGTCCGTGAACGATTCATTTTCTGCCATGAAAATAGAGTCAAACTTGCTCGTAAGCATTTGCAGTTTCTGAATCTTCACAAGGTTAGTTCCCTCATGTGTAACTTGAAGAACATCCCAGATTTCTTTCGCAGTCTCACATGCCGAGACGCGAGAGAACTCAGTTTGAGATAAGGCATTAAATAAAGCATTAATTCCCTTGCCATTGTAAGAAGATATATCAATCTCTTCCTTGGTCCATTTCGACCTAGGTTTGATGGTGCGAACATCACCAATAAATTCAGTTGGATTAGACCATCCTAATTCAATTGATTGCCACACCCGTTCGTCGATGGAAATTAAAAAGGCTTTCATCCGTACTTTCCAGTACGCATAATTTGTTCCATCGAAGAACGGGGGTCTGTTGATGTTTCCACCTTCAACCATTGTTTACAACCCTATTCCCGCTCTGATACCACTTGTTGGGTTTATGAATAATAGGATCTAAATAGGGGAAAAAACACCTAGAGGGGGGTGAATAGGTGTAAACCATAAACACTCAAAAATCTTTGCGATATAAAAACCCAATGCGGAAAAATAAATAACACGCAGAGATTTTTACGTGGAAAACTCCAAACCGGAGTAAAAAACCACGGGACCGATAACACGGTGAAATCCACTAGAATTAAACACGTACAAGGTGATATACCGTACTCACAGACGACTCAACCTTTTCCATACGCTCCTAGTTGATCTTCTCCGCTCGCTCCAGACGCTTCTCGAATCCACGATCTGCGTCCAACGCCGAATCCACGGCGTCCAACGTCGAGTCCACGACGTCCGACCGAATCCACGGTCTTCACCCAGTAGCACGCTTCGAATCCACGAACGTACCTCGCTCCGAATCCACGAGAGCGGTTGCACCTTGAATCCACAAGGCCACGCGAGTCCACGCGCCGATTTTGGGGTAAATCGTTGTTTTTGGGTGGTGATGATCCGCCGAATACTTAGATCAAAGATAGATCGGAAATACCATCTAAGTATTCATTAGTTTGATTCAACTCAAAATGTGAGTATGAAAACCTAGAATCAAACTAATCAATATAGATGAAGAAACATAGATTAATCTAGTATTTCCTTTCTTCTCTATATGTGGATCTGAGGCCGTATAAGATGATATTGATTATGACGGCTATTTGGATTTTCGGCTTTTGGATTACCCTAGAAAAAGAATCATAGGGTCTATTTATAGGTTAGAAACCCTGGAAGAAGATAAGGATCAAAAACTAACCATTTCTGGAGTTTTTACATGACGACGATCCGGATCGGAGATCGGCGATCCGGATTGCAGTAGCGAGAAAAACAGATTCCAGAAAAACGAAGGTTCGGGATCCGGATCGAAGTGCTTGATCCGGATCGTTCATACAGTTCACCAAACATCAACGTTCGGGATCCGGATTGCGAAGCCTGATCCGGATCGTTCAAATAAAATGGTAAACTCAGTGTTCGGGATCCGGATCAAGGGAAGCTACGATCCGGATTGAACTGGTGTATGAACGAACCACCTTCGGGATCCGGATGAACAATCTGATCCGGATCCTGAACATGTCCCATGTCCAGTTTTTGATATTTATGCAATAACAAATCCATCCAAGTGTTTCTACGCTATAAGAAGTATTCGGATCAACAAAGATATTAAGTTAAACATACCTGATCCTTTTGAATTCTTCTTTCTTGAGAATTGACGAAATACGCCAACTTCAATTCCGTAACAGCCCGCGGGGCGGGGCGACCCCGCGCGGCACCAATCCGCGCAGGCGCCCCCTCCTGCGGGCGGCCCCGCGCGGCATGCGCCGCGCGGGCGTGCTGCCCGCGGTGCGGGGCGACCCCGCGCGGCACAGCCCGCGCGGCGCCCCTCCTGCGGGCGGCCCCGCGCGGCATGCGCCGCGCAGGCGCGCTGCCCGCGGTGCGGGCGGACCCGCGCGGCACCAGCTCGCGCCGGGCGCCCCTCCTGATGGCGGCCCCGCGCGGCCATGCGCCGCGCGGGCGCGCTGACCGCGGTGAGGGCGACCCCGAGCGGCACAAGCCCGCGCGGGCACCCTCCTGCGGGCGGCCCCCGCGGCCATGCGCCGCGCGAGCGCTTCCCGCGGTGCGGGGCGACCCCGCGCGGCACAGCCCGCGCGGGCACCCCTCCTACGGGCGGCCCCGGGCGGCCATGCGCCGCCGCGAGCGCTGCCCGCGGTGCGGGGGACCCGCGCGGCACCCACCCGCGCGGGCGCCCTTCCTCGGGCGGCCCCGCGCGGGCCATGCGCCGCGCGGGGGCGCGCTGCCCGCTGTGCGGGCGACCCTGCGCGGCACCAGCACGCGCGGGCGCCCCTCCTGCGGGCGGCCCCGCGTGGCCATGCGCCGCGCGGGGCGCTGCCCGCGGTGCTGGGCGACCCGCGCGGCACCAGCCCGCGCGGGCACCCCTCCTGCGGGCGGCCCGCGCGGCCATTGCGCCGCGCGGGCGCGCTGCCCGCGGTGCGGGGCGACCCCGCGCGGCTCCAGCGCCGCGCGGCGCCCCTCCTGCGGGCGGCCCCGCGCGGCCGCGCCGCTCGGGCACGCGGCCCGCGGTGCGGGGCGACCCCGCGCGGCACCAGCCCGCGCGGGCGCCCTCCTGCGGGCTGCCCCGCGCGGCCATGCGCCGCGCGGGCGCGCTACCCGCGGTACGGGGGACCCCGCGCGGCACCAGCCCTCGCGGGCGCCCCTCCTTCGGGCGGCCCCGCGCGGCCATGCGCCGCGCGGGCACGCTGCACGCGGTGCGGGGCGACCCGTGCGGCACCAGCCCTCGCGGGCGCCCCTCCTTCGGCGGCCCCGCGCGGCCATGCCCGCCGCGCGGGCGCGCTGCCCGCGCTGCGGGGCGCCCCGCGCGGCACCAGCCCGCGCGGGCGGCCCTCCTGCGGGCGGCCCGCGAGGGCCAAGCGCCGCGCGGGCACGCTGCCCGCGGTGCGGGGCGACCCCGCGCGGCACAAGCCCGCGCGAGCGCCCCACCCGCGGCCGTCCCCGCGGCGGCGGTGCTCGCCGCTCCCCCCGATCCGAGGCGGTACCTCTCCCTCCTCAAACCCAAAAACAAAAAGGGGAAAAACGAAAAATAAAATGCACCCCTACTCACCTTCGTCCGCCGATGGGGAGAGGAGTAAGGGGGTCTTCCACCCGATGTTCGGACCGTTCCGCTAGCGAGAAAGTCCTTGGCTCGTTCGCCCAAAACCCCGCCGGTCCCTTTTTCCCTCGCGAGTCTCCTCTTTGCCGTATTCTAAGAGAGGAGAACTAAAGGAGGGAAAAATAAGAAACCCTAATTTCCAAACACCCCAGCCCAAAGGTTAAACATTTACCTCGAGATTCGTGCGGATCGCCGCATGCATCCTGGGGCGCTTACGGAGGGTTCGAACTTCGAAATTTAATTCTGGGTGAACCGGGAGTCAGAATCCGAAACCGATTGCGCCTGCGCGCTCGTTCCGCGAGCTCTACCGCCTAAAATTATTCGTGGGCCCCGACAGTCTGTCCGGAAAAACACTAAAAATAAGGCCCCGGTCGGACGTTACAAGAAGAGGGGTAACGGAAGCGTTTAAAGATAGGCCGGGTCTTACACCCCACGTAAAAACAAGTTTCGTCCCTGAAACTTAAACCTCCCCTACGGCGACGAGGTGGGTAGCACTCCTCATCTTTGATTCTGGTTCCAAGTTGCCTCACGCTCTTCCTGATTGCTCCAAAGCACTTCACATAGGGATTATCCGACTTCGCAGCTTTTTTGTACTCGCGGCTAGGATCCGCCACCGTACTTTCCTCGAAGCTTAGGTGCTCCTAAGCTCAATTGCGGAGACGTCAAGTACTCGCGATGGATCGGGGAGATA
>JAQNDB010004066.1:0-25780 GCA_029204045.2 Tillandsia leiboldiana | reverse complement strand
GGGCAGGTGCGCGGTGCACGGAGCGCGTTGGACACGTGGCGGCGTGCGGTAGGTCGGTTCAGTGGGCGCGGTCCACGGGTTCGTGCGGCGGTGCAGGGTTTTTGAATGGCGGTGCAGGGTTTTTGGGCGGAGACAACGTTTCGATCCCTGTTGGGCGGGCGCTGAGGGTGCGCGGTCCACAGGAGTTTCGCCGCGCGGGTGCATGTACCCGTCACGCAGGGACACGTGGCGCAGCCATTGGCGGGCTCACGAGTGCGGCGCAGCGAAGCGGAGCCCGCCTCGGGACGGTGCGCGCACAAGGGCGCCTGGCGCGGCGGTCGGCCGTACTCGAGTGCGCCACGCGTCGCGACGCGAGTGGCGGCCGTACCTACCCCGCTGACCGCGGGGGGGGCACGTGGCGCGCGGCGCGGGCCACTTGCATTGCTGTCCCCTGTTTTCGTGGCACACGTGGCAGCACCTGGGCATTTCCGGCGCGTCGGATGGGAACCGTCCGACCGGGTTTCCGGGCGCAGTGCGCCCGAATCCTGCTCCCGAAAACCCGGCCCATACTGTTTGGGCTGGGCCTATAAATAGGCTACCTTGTTTTCTTTTGGGCTTTTTTGACTCCATTTCTCAGAGAGTTCTTCAGAAGGATTCTCCCTCTCTCAGTGCCCTACACTTTGGTGGATCCCGGAGATTTTTTCGGAGGCACGCATCCCGAGTTGGCGATTTTACGGCGCGATGCGACGCTCGACCCGCTTCGCCCCTTCTTAGTGTTTGGGCTCCCCTAACACACCCGACTTCCGATTTTCACCGATTCTTGCGCCGTTGGACTCCCGAGAGGTAGGACTTCAACTTATGTGTTTCAAGGTTCCTCGATTTCCGTGCTGACCTTGGAGTTTTCTGAGCACCCATTGACCCTTTTTCCTTCACGGATTTTTGGACAGCACCCGCCGTGTTCTAGCCGTATCTTTTTCTCGTCGACGTTCGGATCGGGCGATTCAAAGGCATTTTCATCTACAGTCCACAAGGAGTCTCCTGGATTTTTCTTAGATTTTTATAGATTTCTTTCAAAGGTGAAAATCTCCTTTCACTGAGGTTCTTTGACACATATTTCCTGGACTGTTTGGCTGGGGTGTTCCACTTACAGAATTTGTAACTCAGCGTAAAAAATCGGATTTGAATGTGCGGGTACTCGTTTCGACGGTTCGTCGCGAGGATCGCGGCAGTATTTATCTTTGGTTTTTCCGGGCGTTCTCCGCAGGTGAAAATTGAGAAATTCTGGACTGTGGTAATTATGGGCAGAATGTGGGAACTTTGTATGTTTAAATTATTTTGTTTCCTTTGGGATATTGTGCAGTGTTGCTGTGACTTTTTGGACCGAGCGTGAGTTTCGCTTTTGGACAGGAATTAGCGATCGAAGTGGGTGGTTGTTATACTCCTCATTTTCTGACATACCCCTAGGAATATTGGAGAGATCTTCCCATTGGTTATATAGAATGCTCAATTATGGACATGCATGCTTAAAGTAAATAATTGTGAGCCTATCAAATGAAAATTACTATTGTGGAACTCTGATAGTGGGTTGGGGGTTATACATGTTGTATGGATATAGTTTTGGCACCTAACCTTGCATGTGGAATTTACTTTTATGCTGGGATAAAATGAAATATCTTGTGGGAGGTACCACTTGAGGATCTTTTGGGACATGCATAGGTGGATGAGTTAGGTGAGGGAAAGTTGTGGATTTTAAACATGTGTGGTTGGACAATGATTTAGCATGATGGTTATATCTATGCGAGCTATTAATTGATACACATGTGGAGACTTTAATTGTCGCACTTTCTTTATCTTTCATGAGGACATATGCATGCTTGTCTGGACATCTGGGTAGGTCATCTTTTATTGCTACACTTTCATGCTGGAACTTCACTTAGGAGAAACCTTGTTTGTTTCTTTTCTCCTTTCGTTAGTCAGGTAGTATTTGTTGCTCGGGTTTGAGCAGGGGTTTGGGATAGTGTAGCCAGGGCCTGGATTATGGATTATGGGTTTTTGGCGGCGACCGCGGATATTGGGCGGTTGACCGGATGTCGGTTATAGGACATCGGTGATGAGGGCATGATTATGGATTAGTAGGCGGTTGACCAGATGTCGGATGTGGGCATGGTCGTGATTGTGGGGTATTGCGGCAATCGCGGATATTGGGCGATTGACCGGATGGTTACTTTTGCATCTGATGGGAATCAGTTTTCTTTTAGTGGAGGGTTGTGTTCCACTGGGGCTTTATAGTTGTGATCCAGTCCTGCTTTTACTTATCACACGGCGCGGTTATTGCCCGGTGATGCTTTCCTCGTGTGGGTCGCTCCCCTCGAGATCCCCTCCGAGGCCGGGGCCAGACAGTTATTGACAGTTTTGCTATCACATCGGCGCGGCTTATTTGCCCGATGATGAGGGCGGCAGCAGGAGTTTTGCTATCACATCGGCGCGGCTTACTTGCCCGATGATGAGGGCGGTACAGATTGGGTTCATTGGGACGGTTGGTTACTGTTGCATACGGTTGTTCCAGTCTAGGACTGCATTTTTAGAGGCATAGTAGTGGTAGTTTTTCCTTTGCAGTAGTCTTTTACTTACCACTCTTCTTCCCTTTTTGCCTCTGGTAGACCTAGTGGGTGTGTTCTGGGCGTGAGGCTTTACCCACTAGGGGAGGCTACTGGTTCACTAGTAGTTCTCACCCCCATTCTTCTTTTTCTTTTCTTCTCCTTTGTTTTGCAGAGCCTTCTGCGGGTGCTGCTGGACATACAGCGGCGGGTCGAGGAGAGAGGACGGCTGAGTAGCCAGACAGTGGGCCTGACAGTGAGTAGCTAGACTGGTACCTCTTATGTATCCTATCTCAAACGGTTGTATTTTTACTTTTGAGGTCTGGCTTTAGCCAGCTGTTGTATATTTGTGGTGAGCTGGGAGAGAGACTTGTACTTTATTTTACAGTCATTTTGTATTCTTACTTCCAGTTCAGTCTGAGATGTAGTATTTTCAGTTCAGCTCTATTTTATTGCTCTATTATTGTATCTGTTTTATTTGAGCAGGTTACCGGCGCTTCGTGTATGCGAAAAATTTCGTGAGCACGGCGGATCTGTAGACGAGCCCGAGTTCTGGTTTACACTCGGGGCGTGACAGATTAGTTGGTATCGGAGCTTAGGGATAGGTCAGTTGGGACTTAGGAAACCCTAGGCTTTTGGTTAGCCCTAGGATGATAGGGCGTGAGGGACGTGACATTTTACGAAAGTCGGTGATTTAGTTTTTGACTCTTCCAGAGAGTGAAGAGGGATCGACATACCCTGTTTCTGTGGGACAGTTATGTTGGCTGCAGACAACATAAAGTTACAGAAATAGGGGGATGTCCTTGACTTTCGCTAGATTGGGTCGTGTGTGGTTGTGTGGCTGACTTGTGGTTTCTTGTGGCAGATGCCTCCCCGACGTCGGATTCCTACCGGGGTGCCCCTACACCCCCTGTTGAGCCAGGACAGGCTGGACCTTCTGAGATTGCTGAGTTGAGGGCCTTGGTGGCCCAACTGGCTGAGAACAACCGCCGGCAGGAGCAGCGGATTGAGCAGCTACTGGCGCAGAGAGAGGCGCCTCCTCCGACAGTTTTTGAGGCCCCGACATCACCTGTGGTACCACTTGTGCCGTCGGCACCATCATCGAGTAGCGGGGCTCGGGGAGTTGCCCAGCCTTTGACCCCGGCCGAGGAGCAGGATATTGCTGACAAACTTGTTAAGTTTTGTCGGCACGGACCGCCTAGATTCTCGGGGCGGGACATGTAGCCGTGGGAGGTTGGAACATGGCTGTCAGCGATGGAGAAGATTTTCAGGGATTTCTTCATCGACCCGAGGTACAGAGTTCATATGGCGGTACACTGCCTAGATGGAGATGCTGATATTTGGTGGCATCGAGTGGAGCCACGGGATTTTCAGATTTCTCGACAGTTACCCTGGTCTGAGTTTCGGCAAATGGTATTGGATACCTATTTTCCGACGAGCGTGAAAAGAAAACTGGAGGATGATTTGAAGAACCTTCAGCAGGGCGATCGGCCGGTTCAGGATTACTATCAGGAGTTCATATAGTTGCTTAACTGCGTGCCCTTTGTCGCCCGTGATGGGCCACACCAGGTCGAGTTATTCGAGGCAGGCCTCCGCAGCGAGATTTATACCCTAGTGCATGCACAGCGACTCCAGACTCTTAAGGAGGCCGTCGAGCATGCCGAATGGGTGGAGAGAGGCGACACAGTGGTGGCGAGGCGAGGCGGGATGGTCGCACAGAGTTCCGTTAGGAAACGACCAGTTCCCGAGGACGAGGGACAGGCTAGCGTGTGGAGACCGCCGCGGTCTCATTACCTAGCCGTGGGCGTGCGGATCAGCAAGGGCCTAGTGGATCTCAGAGGCCATCGCAGCAGCAGCCGGAGTCTCAGCATCAGACACAGGGACAGCATCAGCCGGGACAACCACGGCTTCGCGACAGAGACAGATGTATATTCTGCGGGGGACCTCATTTGTCGCACACCTGTTGTAAAGTACCGGGGCATTGGATAGCGCGCCGACCACACAGATGACTTGGAGCGGAGAGTTGCCTTGAGCATGTTGTATCTGAGGTTACAGTTGATGCCGGGTTGATTCGGATCAACGCGGAAGCTCCAGCTCGATTCGGGGTTTTTCCGGGCTTTGTAGGCCGATTGAGGATGAGATTGGGAATTTCAGACTTCACCGTGGAGCGCCGGAAATTCAGGAACACTTGGAACAGGTGTACTTTCAGATTACAGCGAGGTTCGGGAGGTTCCGGACTGACGCAGAGGGCCCGGAGGCAAAAAGTGAGTCGGAACTGGCAATTTTGGAGCCGGTAATTGATTTGAGCACCCCGACTCAACGGACGAGCTTTTTGAAGAGAAAAAGCTGTGGACACGTGTACTTTTGATTTACAGCGAGGTTCGGGAGGTTCCGGACTGACGCAGAGGGCCCGGAGGCAAAAAGTGAGTCGGAACTGGCAATTTTGGAGCCGGTAATTGATTTGAGCACCCCGACTCAACGGACGAGCTTTTTGAAGAGAAAAAGCTGTGGACACGTGTACTTTTGATTTACAGCGAGGTTCGGGAGGTTCCGGACTGACGCGGAGGACCCGGAGGCAAAAGTGAGTTGGAACTGGCAATTTTGGAGCCGGTAAGTGATTTGAGCACCCCGCCTCAACGGATGAGCTTTTTGGAGAGAAAAAGCTGTGAGCGCGTGTATTTTCGATTTACAGCGGAGTTCGGGAGGTTCCGGCAGCGGCGGAGAGCCCGAAGGCAAAAAGTGAGTTGGAGTTGGATTATTGGAATTAATTAATTAACGGATTTAATTAATAAAGCTTTTGCTTTATAAAAGCTTCCCCAGCCCACTCTCTGCAGCAGGAAAAAGAGAAAGAAAGGAAAAGAGAAAGAAAGGAAAAGAAAAGAGAGGAGAAGGAAGAAGAAGAAAAAGAAGGAAAAGGGATTGGAGCTTTTTGGATTTTTGGACTCGCCGTTGGAGGCCGTGCGAAGCTCGTGGGCGTGCGGCGTGCGACAACGAGGTAAGCAATTTCTCCTTTTTGAGGTTTCTTGGAGTTTTTGAGCTTTAGGGATTTTTATAATTGAATTTTAAGTGCTAAAATGGGATTCTGGGATTTTTGGGATTTTTGGATTTTTTTTGGGTTTTTTCTGGGTTTTGCCGCGCCGCGCGCGCGCGCGCGCGGCGCGCAACGCAACGCGCACGCGCGGCGCCAGGGTGCTGCTGTTGGCAGCACCCTGTGGCGGTGCCGCTGGGCGCGGCGCCGCGTGCAGCAAAGTGCTGCACGCGGCGCTGCCTGGCCGCGCGCAGGGGCGCGCGGCAGGGCCGCGCGCAGGTGCGCGCGGCACCTCCTGGCCGCGCGCGGGTGCGCGCGGCAGGGCCGCGCGCAGGGGCGCGCGGCAGGGCCGCGCGCGTGCGCGCGGGCCCTCCTGGCCGCGCGCAGGGGCGCGCGGCAGGGCCGCGCGCGTGCGCGCGGGCCCTCCTGGCCGCGCGCAGGCGCGCGCGGCAGGGCCGCGCGCAGGGGCGCGCGGCAGGGCCGCGCGTGTGCGCGCGGGCCCTCCTGGCCGCGCGCTGCGCGCGGGCCCTCCTGGCCGCGCGCAGGCGCGCGCGCAGGGCCGCGCGCAGGGGCGCGCGGCAGGGCCGCGCGTGGGCGCGCGGGCCCTCCTGGCCGCGCGCAGGGGCGCGCGGCAGGGCCGCGCGCGGGCCTGCGCGGGCCGCGCGGGCCGCGCGCGGGCCTGCGCAGCGCGCGACCCGCGCAGCGCAGTGGGCTGCGCGCGGGCCCGCGCGCAGCGCCTCTGGGCGCCGCGCGCCGCCGCTGGGCGCCGCGCGCGGCGCCGCTGGGCGCAGCGCGGTGCGCTCCGGCACCGCGCAGCGGGCCGCTGCGCGGCGCCGCTTGGTTGGGCGGCGTGCGGCGGGCCTCCCTCGTCGCGCGGCTGGTTTTTCGCCGCTCGGCGTGCTCCCGGACAGCGGTGGCGCCTCGGTTTGCGTGCCGGCACCGTTTTTCGCGTCAACCGTTGTTTTCCCCCGTCGGCCGCTGTCTTTCGCGGGTTTTCGCCGTGTTTTCGCCGTCGGAGCCGTGGGCCGCCGTCGGCCGCTGTTTTCGCTCGCTGTTTTGCGCAGTTTTTTCGCCGTTTTTCGCGAGCAGGTTGCGAGCAGTTTCGCAAGCGGTTCCGCTGTTTCGCTCGCTGTTTTTGCGCAGTTTTTCGCCGTTTTTCGCGAGCAGGTTTCGAGCGTTTCGCAAGCGTTTCGCTGTTTTCGCTCGCTGATTTCGCGCAGGTTTTCGTCGTTTTTCCGCGAGCAGGTTGCGAGCATTTTCGCAAGCGGTTTCGCTGTTTTCGCTCGCTGATTTCGCGCAGGTTTTCGTCGTTTTTCGCGAGCAGTTGCGCGCATTTTTGCGCAGTTTTCGCAGGTTTTCGCGAGCGGTTTGTGCAGTTTTCGTTGGTTTTTCGCAAGCTGTTTTTGAGCAGTTTTCGCGCCGACGGAGCTGTTTTCGCCGTCGGGCGCTGGTTTTTCGCCGACGGGCTGTTTTTTTCGCCGTCGGGCGCTGATTTTTCGCTGACGGAGGCTGTTTTCCGCCGATGGAAGCTGTTTTTCGCCGTCGGATGCTCGGTTTTTGACCTTTTTGATTGATTTTGCGATTTCTTCGCTTCTGACAGCTTGCGGTGCGGTTTTTGCTTCCGCGGAGCGCGCGGTCGTGTGGTTGGTCGCCGCGTGCTCCGTTTTGCGTGCGGTTTCTGGCATCGGCTTCGGGTTGCGTGCAGACCCCTTGGAGGCCAGGTAAGCCGCTGTGCCAATTGCAAGTGTCGACGAGCAATTGGTGGCTTTCTGAGGTGGGTTGGTTTTCTCCCTCAAGTCTACGGACTTCCTTCTAATTCTAATTTTTAGGATTGCATGCTAGTTTAAGTATTTTTCTTGGAACTTAACTAGCACCCCCGTCATATGTGCATGATTTTGACCAGACCATTTGTGAACCTTATTTTGGGCTAGTTCCTTATGCTTTAGACATCCCGCACTTTCATATCCTTCGGGACTTAGAGTTTCCTCGCCCGGGTAGTGGGCCGAGTGGTCAGAGTGTTGTGGGACGGGTGTTGCACTCGGGCCCGGGGGGCCGAGTGGGGTCTGGTGGCTGGTTTAGGCCAGTGTTAGCATTTTGGGGAGCCGTTTCAGGTAAACGGTGGTCCCGGGGTTTTTTTTCCTTTCCACTGGTCTTCTCGTCACCACCAGGTTGGGGTCGTGGTGCACGTGTGTTAGCAGGACCTTGAACCCAGAACCTTTTTGGATAAATACATGATTTTAGTCAGCAGTGTTTCTTCCAAGCCTCGCAAGGTTGTTTTGAGTCTGTTCTCGTCTGTTGGGACGAAGGCATCAGCTCTTCGAGGTTTGGGCATAAAACTTGATTTCAAAGGGTTTTCCTAAAAGAGACTAAAAATCATTCTAAAGATGGATTTCTCTCAGATCGAATGGTTTTCAATAAATGAATGACATGGTTTCTTATAAACTTATCCACCCGAGTGGATTCGAGTGATCTGGTTTCAAAGGGCTGCTTTCTCTCTTGGGGACGTAGATGTTAGTCTCCCTGGGTTTCGGACCCTTCGTAGATCTGGCCGTGAGTAGCTAGCCCGGCCGTGGTTGAGTGTTGAGTTCAGTGGTGTTGTGTTGTGGGAGCCGTGGGTGAGACGGTGGTCCTAGCTGTTTAGTACCTTCGTTGAGTGGGTCTGTGTTGTGAGATTGAGTCGTGGAGGGTTCTCCGACTGAGTTTGTGCTTGAGCATCGAGATACCGATCTGTTTGATCGAGGACCACAGCCTGCAGGAGCCACTTGTGAGACAGTGATACTGACTGATGAGATACTTGAGTTCGGTGGGGCACCACCCCCTCGAACCCCGATGGATTCGGGGTTGATGATTCGAGCCTGATGAGGCTGCGATGATGATACCGAGCCTGACGAGGCCGCGATGATGCGCCTAGTTCATGTACTAGTGGTCGCTTGATACCCCTGGCCGGGCTACCATGGGGTCACTGTGTGAGATATCGAGTTTTGTCCGTTGGGACACCCTGGTTGATACACCAGGGGGCGCAGGCTTGACTCGACTGGACCCGGTGGGCAGTCGTTGAGCAGTGACGTTGACCGAGATTGAGATGTACTGTAGAGAGTGATGGTGTCATGTGTCATAGTAAGAGCGTCTTGGGCTTGTACTTGTGGCATATTGTCAGCATGAGTGACTGCATTCCATCATCCATAGTCTCTTCTTGTGAGCATTGTAGATAGAGGCATGATAGCTGTAGATTCTTTTCCAGCTCATTTATATTTTCTCATCAGTCTTTTCTCTATCTTATGCCTCTGGAGACTTAGTGGGCAGACCGTGGTTCTTGGAGACGGTACCCACTGAGAAACTACTGTTAGGATGTAGTTCTCACACCCTCTGTCGGTGACAGGTGCTGAGGCTTTCTTCCGTTCCTGCTGTGCTTGACTGGACGGACCGAGGACAGGGAGTCGCGTGATAGTTCCCTTGACCAGAATTGTTACTTTAGAGAGAGGTAGATGTACCATACCGCGGATTGTGGGAGTGGGTTATGTTCTTGTTAGCTATCTCCCTTTTGGATTCGTAGATGTGGTATAGGGTGACTTCTTTTTGTATCTTCTGATTTTGGGCGATAGGCTATGTGTTGTAGCAGCTTTGTAGTTTGAGAAAAAAAATTTTATAGTACAGCTTTCTATCCGCTCTGATATCTGTGTAGCTTAGTTTTGTCTTTTGCAGGCTATAGACGCTTCGTCTGTACGCAGTTTCCGTACAGATGGCGAATCTGTTAGCGAGCCCGGGTCGCAGTTTGCGACCCAGCCGGGCGTGACAGATTAGAGTGGTATCAGAGACTAGGTATGAGGTCATTGAGGACATAGAAACCCTAGGCTTGTGGTTGGACATTAGGATTGACTACGTGAGAGTCGCGACTTTTAGCGAGAGTCCAGATTGAGTTTTTACCTCTCCCATCTGGTTGGGATGAGTGATTTGATATGTTATTCTTCTCAAGGTGAGTTATGTTGGCTGCAGACAACCATATACTTTAGGAAGGATAACAATTTTAGACTCTCGCTGGATTGGGTCGTATGGGTTGTTGTGTCCTGATGTTTGTTTTGTTTCAGCTACCTGTGATGCCGCCAAGACGTCGTGTAGCGACGAGCGGTCGTTTGAACCTCAGCTGAGGAGCCCGGACGGGCGGGGCTGCCGAGCGGCTAGGCAGGGTGTGGTACAGGATCTGCGGGCTCGGGTGGCCCAGATGTCGGAGGCGTTTGCGGCGCCAGGAGAAGAAACATGGAGCGTGTGTTGCGCATGTTTTGAGCTGAGAGCATCTCCCAGGGGTATCGCCAGTAGTACTCCAGTCGCGACATTGTCGATTTCGACCCTGGTCGCACCACTGATGGTGGCAGGAGCAGCGAGAGGTCGCCCAACCGGTTTATTCTACGTCATCCAGTTCCATCCCCTGCAGATTTTGGGATTTAAGTTGGGGGCCTTGGGAGGCCGAGAACTGGATCGCTGCTATGGAAAAGCTGTTCAAGGATTGTTCATCCAGGAAGCATCAGGGCGCGGGATCTTGCACCTATCGTTTGGGACGCCGAGAGTTGGTGGCGTCGGGTTTCGTCCTGTTGGACCACCGAGAGCGAGTTTCCGCGATGTTTGAGCAGTGGGCCCCTTGTCACCCCAGGATGAGGTTTAGAGGTTGGTTTTTGTTGAGAGGGGACTGCACCTGGATATCTATCTCATTGTGTATTTTCGGCGAGTGCCGACCGTAGATGCAGCGATTGGCATGTGCGATGGATTGACCGAGGATCACTGATCACGTCCAGGAGGGACGGGGATCGAGGGACCAGCTCCAGAGAGAGAGTCTTCCAGTATTGCCTGATTTCGGGATAGTGGAGTGGATCGAGGTTGCCTTGGTGCCAGCCCCAGATCATGTGCCTCAGAGGAGACAGAGACCTGGAGGTTCTCGGCGGTTGAGGTGCCGAGATAGTGGATTGGAGACCGAGGTTAGTGGTCGACATGGTTATGGAACCTTGCAGCCGGGGCTGTGCCCGGTTAGTGTTCTGAACCCGGTAGGGGCTTTTTGAGCTTGCCTTGCGGTCAAGTGGCTTGACTGAGGCCTGCGTTTGTTAGTATTTGAAGGACCGAGTTCTCCAGCTGTGTTTGAACGGTTAGCAGCCGGAACCCGTCGTGGACATTTGGATTTGTTTCCGAAGTGGCTTAGAGCTTCAGATCACTGGAGGTTAGGGCAGCAACTCCAAGAGGGGAGTTATTGGTTGCCTAATCGAGGGATGTACCTGCGAGACTTGATTGTTTTGGTTGCTAAGGAGCAACGGAGGAGTTTTTGCCTTTTGGAGACTTCGATCTTTTGGAAGCCACCAGCCGCAGAGGTTTATGTTTATAGACTTGAGTTTACGCGGGAAGGTTGGACCATGATTTTCGTCTGATAGGAGGAAGTGTAATTGAATCCTCGCACTTTATCGGCTTTTCTTCGTTGGAGTCGAACAAGGATTTGAGCTATCAGAAGCAACCGTAGGAATTCTTACTTGTGGAGTTATGGAATTTACGGTTGAGTTTACCCAGTGAAGGTTCGGCGATGCCTGTTTGTTGGGTTAGAGCGACCACCTGAGAGCCGAGAGGATGAGTTTGGGTTGCCGATTGGTGGGCGCCAGGTTAGCGGATCGCTTGGTACTTGGTATGACTTCCTTTCTTTGTGGCTGAGATCAGAGTTTTGCACCCCTACTTGGTTGAGTTGGTGGACTGTGGTTTTGGGTTGCGGCCACAGCTGGGACAGCTTCAACATCTCTCTCTCCTTGTTTTTCCGTTTTATCGCCGAAAATAGCAGCGGAATGAAAAATTTCGGAGGACTACTCCAGAAATGGAGGCGATGCGGGAACCTGTTCTGTTTTGATCGGGGCGAAGGCATCGGTCCGTTGGAAATTTTGGACTTTTCGCTATTTTCGGCTGCTTTTCTTTTGAGAGAGAGTTGGAGTTGATGATTTCCCGATGTAAGTTTCTTGGGGTAGGGTGTGTGTTTTGGTTTCGAGGACGAAACCTTTTGAAGGAGGGGAGAGTGTAAAGTACCGGGGCATTGGTTAGCGCGCCGACCACACAGATGGCTTGGAGCAGAGAGAATGCCTTGAGCATGTTGTATCTGAGGTTACAGTTGATGCCGAGTTGATTCGGATCAACGCGGAAGCTCCAGCTCGATTCGGGGTTTTTCCGGGCTTTGTAGGCCGATTGAGGATGAGATTGGAAATTTCCGACTTCACCGTGGAGCGCCGGAAATTCAGGAACACTTGGAACATGTGTACTTTTGATTTACAGCGAGGTTCGGGAGGTTCCGGACTGACGCAGAGGGCCCGGAGGCAAAAAGTGAGTCGGAACTGGCAATTTTGGAGCCGGTAATGGATTTGAGCACCCCGACTCAACGGACGAGCTTTTTGAAGAGAAAAAGCTGTGGACACGTGTACTTTTGATTTACAGCGAGGTTCGGGAGGTTCCGGACTGACGCAGAGGGCCCGGAGGCAAAAAGTGAGTCGGAACTGGCAATTTTGGAGCCGGTAATTGATTTGAGCACCCAGACTCAACGGACGAGCTTTTTGAAGAGAAAAAGCTGTGGACACGTGTACTTTTGATTTACAGCGAGGTTCGGGAGGTTCCGGACTGACGCGGAGGACCCGGAGGCAAAAAGTGAGTTGGAACTGGCAATTTTGGAGCCGGTAATTGATTTGAGCACCCCGCCTCAACGGATGAGCTTTTTGGAGAGAAAAAGCTGTGAGCGCGTGTATTTTCGATTTACAGCGGAGTTCGGGAGGTTCCGGGCAGCGGCGGAGAGCCCGAAGGCAAAAAGTGAGTTGGAGTTGGAGTTTGGAGTTAATTAATTAATGGATTTAATTAATTAAAGCTTTTACTTTATAAAAGCTGCCTCCACCTCCACCCTCTGCAGCAAGGAAAAGAGAAAGAAAGGAAAAGAGAAAGAAAGGAGAGGAAAAGAGAGGAAAAGGAAGAAGAAGAAAAAAGAAGAAAAGGGAGTGGAGCTTCGTGGATTTTTTCGACTCGCCGTTGGAGGCCGCGAGGAGCTCGAGGGCGTGCGGCGAGCGTCGTCAAGGTATGTAAATTCTAATTTTTGGGATTTTTGGAGGTTTGTGCATTTTGGAGTTTTGAGCTTCGAGTTTTTTTTAATTGGTTTTAATGAGGAAAATGTGGATTTATGGATTTTTGGGATTTTCGGATTTATCGGATTTATCGGGCTTTTCTGTTTTTTTTTGCCGTCGCCGCCGGCCGCGCGCGCGCGCAACGGCGCACGCGCGGCGCCAGGGTGCTGCTGTTGGCAGCACCCTGCGGCGTCTTGCCGCTGGGCGCGGCGCCGCGTGCAGCAAAGAGCGGCACGCGGCGCTGCCGGGCCGCGCGCAGGGGCGCGCGGCAGGGCCGCGCGCAGGTGCGCGCGGCATCTCCTGGCCGCGCGTAGGCGCGCGCGGCAGGGGCCGCGCGCAGGTGCGCGCGGCACCTCCTGGCCGCGCGCTATGGGCGCGCGGCAGGGCCGGGCGCGTGCGCGCGGGGCCCTCCTGGCCGCGCGCAGGCGCGCGCGCGCAGGGCCGCGCGCAGGGGCGCGCGGCAGGGCCGCGCGCGTGCGGGCGGGCCCTCCTGGCCGCGCGCAGGGGCGCGCGGCAGGGCCGCGCGCAGAGGCGCGCGGCAGGGCCGCGCGCGTGCGCGCGGGCCCTCCTAGCCGCGCACAGGCGCGCGCGGCAGGGCCGCGCGCAGGGGCGCGCGGCAGGGCCGCGCGTGTGCGCGCGGGCCCTCCTGGCCGCGCGCAGGGGCGCGCGGCAGGGCGCGCGCGGGCCTGCGTGGGCCGCGCGGGCCCGCGCGCGGGCCTGCGCAGGCGCGCGGCCGCGCGCAGCGCAGTGGGCTGCGCGCGGGACCCGCGCGCAGCGCCTCTGGGCGCTGCGCGCAGCGCCGCTGGGCACCGCGCGCAGCGCCGCTGGGAGCTGGGCGCTGCGCGGTGCGCTCCGGCACCGCGCAGCGGGTCGCTGCGCGGCGCCGCTTGGTTGGGCGCCGTGCGGCGGGCCTCCCTCGTCGCGAGGCTGGTTTTTCGCCGCCCGGCGTGCTCCCGGGACAGCGGTGGCGCCTCGGTTTGCGTGCCGGCACCGTTTTTCGCCGTTGTTTCCCACCGTCGGCCGCTGTTTTCGCGAGGGTTTTCGCGCTGGTTTCGCGCTGTTTTTGCGCAGGTTTTCGCGCCGTTTCGCGCAGGTTTTCGCGCAGGTTTTCGCGCCGTTTCGCGCAGGTTTTCGCGCAGTTTTTGCGCAGGTTTTCGCGTCGTTTCGCGCAGGTTTTCACGCAGTTTTCGCGCAGGTTTTCGCGCCGTTTCGCGCAGGTTTTCGCGCAGTTTTCGCGCAGGTTTTCGCGCCGTTTCGCGCAGGTTTTCGCGCAGGTTTTCGCCGTTTTTCGCGAGCAGATTTCGCGAGCGGTTTGAGCAGTTTTCGCTGGCTTTTCGCAAGCTGTTTTTGAGCAGTTTTTGCGCCGACGGAGCTGTTTTCGCCGTCGGGCGCTGGTTTTCGCCGACGGGCTGTTTTTTGCCGTCGGGCGCTGATTTTTCGCTGACGGAAGCTGTTTTTCGCCGTCGGATGCTCGGTTTTGACCTTTTTGATTGATTTTGCGATTTCTTCGCTTCTGACAGCTTGCGGTGCGGTTTTTGCTTCCGCGGAGCGCGCGGTCGTGTGGTTGGTCGCCGCGTGCTCCGTTTTGCGTGCGGTTTCTGGCATCGGGCTTCGTGTGGCGTGCGGACCCCTTGGAGGCCAGGTAAGCCCGCTGAGCCAATTGCAAGTGTCGACGAGCAATTGGTGGCTTTCTGAGTTGGGTTGGTTTTCTCTCCAAGTCTACGGACTTCCTTCTAATTCTAATGTTTTAGGATTGCAAGCTAGTTTAAGTATTTTTCTTGGAACTTAACTAGCACCCCCGTCACATGTGCATGATTTTTGACCAGACCATTTGTGAACCTTAATTTGGGCTAGGTTCCTTATGCTTTAGACATCCCGCACTTTTCATATCCTTCGGGACTTAGAGTTTCCTCGCCCGGGTAGTGGGCCGAGTGGTCAGAGTGTTGTGGGACGGGTGTTGCACTCGGGCCCGGGGGGCCGAGTGGGGTCTGGTGGCTGGGTTAGGCCAGTGTTAGTGTTTTGGGGAACCGTTTCAGATAAACGGGGGTCCCGGGGGTTTTCCTTTCCACTGTTCTTCTCGTCACCACCAGATTGGGATCGTGGTGCACGTGTGTTAGCAGGACCTTAAACCCAGAACCTTTTTGGATAAATACATGATTTTAGTCAGCCAATGTTTCTTCCAAGCCTCGCAAGGTTGTCCGAGTCTGTTCTCGTCCGTTGGGACGAAGGCATCAGCTCTTCGAGGCTTGGGCATAAAACTTGATTTCAAAGGGTTTTCCTAAAAAAAGACTAAAAATCATTATAAAGATGGCTTTCTCTCAGATCGAATGATTTTCCGAAATAAATGACATGGTTTCTTATAAACTTATCCACCCGAGTGGATTCGAGTGATCTGGGTTCTAAGGGCTGCTTTCTCTCTTGGGGACGTAGATGTTAGTCTCCCTGGGTTTCGGACCCTTCGTAGATCTGGCCGTGGAGTAGCTCCGGCCGTGAGTTGAGTGTTGAGTTCAGTGGAGTTGTGTTGTGGGAGCCGTGGGTGAGACGATGGTCCCAGCTGTGTAGTACCTTCGTTGAGTGGGTCTGTGTTGTGAGATTGAGTCGTGGAGGGTTCTCCGACTGAGTTTGTGCTTTGAGCATCGAGATACCGATCTGTTTGATCGAGGACCACAGCCTGCAGGAGCCACTTGTGAGACAGTGATACTGATGAGATACTTGAGTTCGGTGGGGTCGCACCCCTCGAACCACGCCCCGGGTGCGTTGATGATTCCGAGCCTGATGAGGCTGCGATGATGATACCGAGCCTGACGAGGCTGCGATGATGCGCCTAGTTCATATACTAGTGGTCGCTGGATACCCCTGGCCGTGCTACCATGGGGTCACTGTGTGAGATATTGAGTTTGTCCGTTGGGACACCCTGGTTGATACACCAGGGGGCGCAGGCTTGACTCGACTGGACCCGGGTGGGCAGTCGCTGAGATTTGTGATGTGCTGAGGGAGTGATGGCGTAGCATGTGTCATAGTAGAGCGTTTTGGGCTTAGTACTTGTGACATATTGTCAGCAGTGAGTGACTGCATACCATCATCCATAGTCTCTTCTTGTTGAGCATTGTAGATAGAGGCATGATAGCTGTAGATTCTTTTCCAGCTCATTTATATTTCTCATCAGTCTTTTCTCTATCTTATGCCTCTGGTAGACTTAGTGGGCAGACCGTGGTTCTTGGAGACGGTACCCACTGAGAACTACTGTAGGATGTAGTTCTCACACCCTCTGTCGGTGACAGGTTGCTGAGGCTTTCTTCCGTTCCTGCTGTGCTTGACTGGACGGACTGAGGACAGGGAGTCGCGTGATAGTTCCCTACCAGCATTGTTACTTTAGAGAGAGGTAGATGTACCATCCCGGATTGTGGGAGTGGGTTATGTTCTTGTTAGCTATCTCCCTTTTTGGATTCGTAGATGTTGTATAGGTGGACTTCTTTTTGTATCTTCTGATTTTGGGAGATAGGCTATGTGTTGTAGCAGCTTTGTAGTTGAGAAAAAAAATTTATAGTACAGCTTTCTATCCGCTCTGATATCTGTGTAGCTGTAGTTTTGTCTTTTGCAGGCTAGACGCTTCGTCTGTACGGCAGTTTCCGTACAGATGGCGGATCTGTTAGCGAGCCCGGGTCGCAGTTTCGACCCCGGGGCGTGACAGATTAGAGTGGTATTGTCACGCCCCCGGGGGTTTGTTTTAGCGGAAACGATTCATAAAAGCCGAATATTTGACGCGTAAATTTTTTTTTTTTTTTTTTTTTTTGAGAACCCCTCTTCCCCGGCGCGTGCCCAGACCCGCCACACGTACAGGGTCACTCTGCAACCGGACAGAGTCTCCCCTGTACGTGCACGGCGTAGCGTTCAGTACATGTTCCAACATACACAACCAATCAATCACAACAGTTGTTCACAAGCAACCAGTATTCTAACTAATAAAAGAAGAACGTATGGCCGATCGATTTGGAAAGGATAAATCCACAGTTTTGAAAGAGCGCCTACCCGGCGCTTACGTTTTGAAAGCTAGTTTCGAAATCAGCATAAATTCACAAGGTTTGAAAACGGTGCCCACCCGACACCAAGTTTTGAAATCCCTTTTGCAATCCATAAATTCACAGGGTTTTGAAACCAGTGCCCACACGACACTTAGATTTTTAAAAACGGTTTTCGCAATCTTTTCCTTGGCTTCTGCCTTCTTGATTTTCAAATGGCCGATAGAAATAAAAGGGAAAGATATTCCACTAGGGGCACTAAATGTAGCCCGTACCGACATCCATGCCGACCCCACGAGGGTATCGCGAACCACTCACATGACTACAGAATAATGAAAAGCGAGAATAAAAGAATAAATACAGTCCAGGGTCCCCAGCGACCCAGCTGCTCCTGTCCCGTCCTCACCGCCGCCTACCTCCCTCCCCGTCTGGACCCTGTCACGAAGTGGGATGTCAGTGACGCAGAAACAGTAAAGCAGGAGAATATAGTAAAACAAACCGTGAAGACAACTGGAGCAACCATCCTCCCAAGGAGGAAAGGCAACCTGTACACCTGCATCCTGTAATACCCGGCCGCGTCGGTCCACTACCGACGGCCCCATACCGTACCTGCAACACCGCGACCGCGCCGGACAACTAAACCGGCGGGTCGCTCCGCTCGCACCTAGGCGCCTCAACCCCACAACTAATAAGGGGCCCCCACTACGTCACCTCGTGGGTATACACGGGTTCTACGACCTCTTTTCCGGAAAAGCGCACCCTCTGCGGTGGCCAAACCGCGGGTGCGCGTGTGGCAACCTCGAGCCCAGTAACCGTAACCACCATCATGTCAGTATCACAATAAGAATAATAAGAGTAATGAGGTAAATGAGGTAAAGTGCATAATCGAAAACAAGGTAATACTGCGCGCACTCGAAGGTGGCCCGCTGACATATAAGGGTTGAAAAAGAAGAACACCGTCGGCAATCGACGCTAGTCATTATAGCGAACCCACTAACATGCATAAGCTATCACCCGTCATTATGTAACCCCAGTACACTTAGAATAGACCCCGTCCAATAAGATAGAATTTAGATGCTAGAACCAAGGAATTAAAACCCACCTGAATGTAGGCCGATCCCGAACTCCCCGCTAGACTGCCGGGAGGCTGGCGCTGAACAACTGGGCCCTGAACAAGGGCTAGAATCAGTAATAGACTCACACAAACCCATCCCGATGACACAACAGTAATGCGATGCTAATAAGGAGCAATGTCGTCGATTTATTGAATACAAATCCGATTTCCGATCAACGAGAGTCCACGGGACTCTAACAAAATGTTCAGTTAGTGTAAAAACACTGTTTAAAGAGAGCTAGCATGTTCATTTCACATTTTGGTCCATAATAACTTTTAATTTTCCTAAATACATTAAGTTAGTTGACTGTTTCGACTTGTTCTTGCAATCCGGGGATCCAAAAGTAAATCCGTAAATTTCAGTGTGTTTGTTTCGACAAGACGAAGGCCGTGCTCACGAGATTGGGCTGACACGGAGTCCGAGGGCAAAGTTGGCCAATAACGACCTAAACCCTCAATTATCACTTTACTAATACGTGATAAAAACATGATCAAAATTAAAATAATTGTGAGCATCATGCTCTGGAAGGTAAATGGAGTGAAGTGCTCACCTCAGGTGCGGTGCAGACCCGCCGGAAAGTTGGTCGGAGCGACACCAATTTCAAGCTAGGGCTCGGTTTGCACAAGTGGAGACCAAACCTACATCACAAGGTCAACGGGGGTAAGCATCAGTAGGAGAGTGTTCCCAGAAAGGGTTCTGGACCAATCCGGGCTCGGCGGCGGCGGCCGGCGGCGGCGGCGGCCGAGAAACACCCAACAAAAGCATGCTTAACTCGAGGTTGGAGCAACTTTGTTTAACAAGGTTTTTCGGCTGAAATAACTTGATGGACAGCATATACATGGTGATAGGAGCTCACCTGGGTAGCTTTCCGGCAACTAGGTGCGGTGGCGGCGGCCGGAGCTCGGGCTCGGGTGCACAAGTGGTGCAACAACCAATTCATAAAGCCCCACGTTAAAAGCTTCATGCAACAGGTTGGGAAGCTTTCTAGGATCAAAAAGAGAATAACCCGTCAACTTACCGGCGATGGGAACCCCCGGCGACGCGCGGCGGCAGAGTTGGTCGAGCTCGGGCCCTCTAATGGCGGATTCCGGCCGGCGGCTTTTGAGCCGCTGCAACTTGGACCAAAAGTCCTCTCCCGAGCCCACGATGCTTGCTGAGGTGCTGGCCGGCGACGGCGTCGAGCGGCAGCGCCGGTGGGAGGAGTTCCGGCGATAGCCCAAAAAGCTCGGTTCTAGGGCATCGGGGTGCGGCGCGGATCCCAGTCTGATCAACCCCAAACCTTGGGGAAAGCGTGCAGTCGTCCAGAGGAACAAGACCAACGGTTTTGATCCTGAGTACAACGGCCGTAGTGTCGCCGTGCTCAAGATCGACCCAATAAAGGTCTTCCGGCGGCAGGAGCTCCCGCCGGCGACAGGGTCGACGGCGGCGGCTTGGGCTGCACCAGGATGATACTTACGATGTCAGAAGAGAAATAGGAGGGTCCCTATGCCATTGTATTGCATTAGGTTCAACAAACCCACCTCGCCGGAAAACGAGGAAGAAGGAGGTTGCCCCCGCGGCGGCGCACGGCGGAGTTGGGTCTCGGCTCGGGTTTCACCCGCACAGAGGTACCCTCAAAGGGAGTTTGGTGCAATCCTAACTCCTCCAGTTGCTTCCTCACCCACAGCCCGAGATTAAATGTTCATTGCCCGCCTTCCTTCTTCTCCGGCGATGATGCGGCGGCGGCCGGTGCGGCGGCCACCGAGGGGTGCGGCAGAGAGAGAGGAGTTTGTTGGAGGTGCGGCTGGGGCTCGGGGGGGATCTAGGGTTTGAAGAACCCTAGCCGTATGTGCATGTATATATATATGTATATACTAGGTCACCTTGCACAATTGCAATACCACCCCTCCAACTTGGTATTTGCAGTACAGTCCTTCACAGTACTTAAGTCTCACACTCAAGTCCCTCTCATGCAGTGGCACGCTTTACGAGGCAGGTTTCGTAGGGTTTGAAGTGCAAAAGTCGCATTTTTCGCTGTATTTTATGCTTTTTCGAGGCGATCCGGTCGTCGAAACGGAAAATGGACTGCGCCCATGACGTCCGGCTCGACGAGACCTATCAGGTAGCGATTTCTAATTTTCGAAAAACTGCCCGGATAAATCTCGGTCCATAATAACTGTGTCAAAATGCAGTTTTTCGCGCTCTTCGAGATTCCAGAGTCGTCAAACAGAATTTTCGACTGCGCAATTGCGTTCAGAACATCGGAGCCGTTCAAATCGACTACCTGAAATGCTATGTTCGGATTCGAACAGTGAAATAGTCTAACGTTGTATTCGTCAGGTCCCGAAAATCAGGGTTACTGTTCATATACAGTAATTCACTTAAGTGACCTCTGCGCAGACCACTGTTATATTGGTCGCGGTAATTTTGCCCGCTTCCTCGCTGAATTTGGAAGATCCGACCATCAGATCGAAAAGTGCTGAATATAAATCTCGCTCAGTTCGACGAGACGATCGCAACGGTCAACTCGGATTTCCAAGACTCATGTCCGGATTGGAAAGTAGCCTTTTTGTCTCGTAAAACGTGCAACTCGCACACTGGCAATTGACTAGATAAATCAACATAGGTCTTTTGAATTCAAAAACCAGGTCAAAATTCACTTTTAGACTATTTATTAAAATAAAATATTTTGAGTTTTACATCACTTACAACTTAAAAGAAGTTCGTCCCCGAAACTTACAACTTAAAAGATGTTTCGTCCCCGAAACTTACAACTTAAAAGCTTCATTCCCGGAGCTTACAGCCTGAAGTCACACTCTATAAAAAAAATGCTCAAAAGTTTAATCGAGGGCTACAAGTCAGTCGCAAGGTATCTACAACTCTAAGGCTACTAATTTAGACCAATCTGGTTACTCCTCATTATAGGGCAGGGTATTTCCTCATTTCTTTCGACCGTCCGTTGCCTGTAGCCAACGCTGCTTACCAAAAGGACAGCGGAATACTAAAGGTTTGTCGCCAACAACAAGTTGGGGACGCAACTCCCACTAGAAGGTATATCACATACTTCCCCACACAATCTCAGTGCCCGAAACATAACCTTTATCGAGGATTACTACCGCCTCGTGGTCACAAACATCACCCTGACTAACACATAGGCGAGTCCACGTCGATCCACAAACCTGTGCAAAAGGTGGGTCGATTTGCATCCGCCCAAAACAGGGTTACCATCGGGCCCATAGGCCAACAAATTAAGACACGGGGACACTGAAGGGTCAGCAACTTGTCAACCTCTAAGCAAACTGTGGGGCTAGTGCAACAATAGCAGTCGTCTACTGCTGTGCCATCAGCTGGTACGATACGAAGAGAAACAGTGATTTAACCCTTAACCACCGTAACCGATCGAGCACTCTGGCCCCATTGAAACCTCAAGCCCACAGCCGAAACCCTGGTCCGCGGCTAACCCTGCACTAACAACGATCCCAAAAAATCAGAGTGCGTACGACCAATAACCGAATAACAGCGGAGACTCAACTGTGTGAAACACACCTGGGCTCCAAACCCCTATGCCGATACCCTGCGCTCTCTCGTGAACGCAAGTCACCCTAGGGCTCGTTCCTAACCCAATACCCAGGTATCGGATCGGAAAGGCGGGAAATTGTGCATCGGAAAACTGTGCAATTCACGCGCCGTCATGCAAATCACTAAGGTTAGATCTGTTTCCTTGCCCGCAAGCACACTAGAATTTCTCGAGCGCTACATCACTCACACCTTAAAAGAAATTTCATCCCCGAAACTTAAATACGCCAGGAATCCAATGCATGGGAAAAGTGGCCCAGCATGTCTGACTTGCGCTTCCCACTGGCCTTGCGCCCCTCGTGATCTGTACTGCTTCACAATCACAAACTTCGCAACCCAAAACCTCAAGACTATGCCTTGGTCATGGGGAGCTGGCGACGAAACCCAGGGAGCACGGTCCTACTCCCGTCATGGCACCCAAGGGGGGTGCGACACTCTGATTAACCTCTACCGCTCGTTCCCAATCCATTGCCCTTCCAAGCACCATACACTGAGCCGAGCTGCGTACCCCAGACCAACGATCACATCCCCACCAGGAGTATTTAAGCTCTAGGTCCGCCTCAACAAAGGAAGAATCAAGCCCAAACGAACAAGATTTGCTAGTCCCGGTGGTCTCTTTTCTCAACCCCAGGGGGAATCCCAAGACCCACCACAACAACACTGCTACACGAGCCCAAGCAACACGACTACATAAACGCGACAACCGAGCTAATCCGAGAAAACAAACTTAACCCGTACTCACACACCCCACAAGTCAGTTCTAGACTCCGCTAGTATAGCACTTAACCAACTATCTAGAAAACGGGACACATACCTTTCCCCCGCTCCCCCGATCACTGCGTTCTACGCTTCTATGCTTATTCAATTCATTCACTCGTAGCTACGTGCGGTATCTCCGTGGATGTCGGACACTGACTCTGCGTCCCGGCCGATGATCTAGTACGGGCCATGTCCGACACACGTCACAAGAGTCAACTTTAGACTACCCTACTAACAATAACCATAAGTGAGAGAAAGGACTCAACATTTTCCCCCCCCTCGGTCACTCACTTTCTACAGTCCTATGCCCTACCCATTTCATCGTATTGTAGGCATGTGAGGGTTGTTCCACGGATGTCGGCACTAACTGTTGTGATTGAAAGAAACTCTCTGATACCATTTAATCTGTCACGCCCCCGGGGGTTGTTTTAGCGGAAACGATTCATAAAAGCCGAATATTTGACGCGTAAATTTTTTTTTTTTTTTTTTTTTTTTGAGAACCCCTCTTCCCCGGCGCGTGCCAGACCCGCCACACGTACAGGTTCACTCTGCAACCGGACAGAGTCTCCCCTGTACGTGCACGGCGTAGCGTTCAGTACATGTTCCAACATACACAACCAATCAATCACAACAGTTGTTCACAAGCAACCAGTATTCTAACTAATAAAAGAAGAACGTATAGGCCGATCGATTTGGAAAGGATAAATCCACAGTTTCTGAAAGAGCGCCTACCCGGCGCTTACGTTTTGAAAGCTAGTTTCGAAATCAGCATAAATTCACAAGGTTTGGAAAACGGTGCCCACCCGACACCAAGTTTTGAAATCCCTTTTGCAATCCATAAATTCACAGGGTTTTGAAACCAGTGCCCACACGACACTTTAGATTTTTTAAAAACGGTTTTCGCAATCTTTTCCTTGGCTTCTGCCTTCTTTGATTTTCAAATGGCCGATAGAAATAAAAGGGAAAGATATTCCACTAGGGGCACTAATGTAGCCCGTACCGACATCCATGCCGACCCCACGAGGGTATCGCGAACCACCTCACATGACTACAGAATAATGAAAAGCGAGAATAAAAGAATAATACAGTCCAGGGTCCCCAGCGACCAAGCTGCTCCTGTTCCCGTACCTCACCGCCCGCCTACCCTCCTCCCCGTCTGGACCCTGTCACGAAGGTGGGATGTCGTGACGCAGAAACAGTAAAGCAGGAGAAATAGTAAAACAAACCGTGAAGACAACTGGAGCAACCATCCTCCAAGGAGGGAAATGCAACTACTGTACACCTGCATCCTTGTAAGTACCCGGCCGCGTCGGTCCACCTACCGACGGCCCCATACGTACCTGCAACACCGCGACCGCGCCGGACAACTAAACGCGGCGGGTCGCTCCGCTCGCACCTAGGCGCCTCAACCCACAACTATAAGGGGCCCCACTACGTCACATCGTGGGTATACAAGGGTTCTACGACCTATTTTTCCGGAAAAGCGCACCCTCTGCGGTGGCCAAACCGCGGTGTGCGCGTGTGGCAACTCGGCCCAGTAACCGTAACCACCATCATGTCAGTATCACAATAAGAATAATAAGAGTACTGAGGGTAACATGAGGTAATAGGGCATAATCGAAAACAAGGTAATACTGCGCGCACTCGAAGGTGGCCCGCTGGACATATAAGGGTGAAAAAGAAGAACACCGTCGGCAATCGACGCTAGTCATTATAGCGAACCACTAACATGCATAAGCTATCAACCCGTCATTATGTAACCCCAGTACACTTAGAATAGACCCCGTCCATAAGATAGAATTTAGATGCTAGAACCAAGGAATTAAAACCCACCTGAATGTAGGCCGATCCCGAACTCCCGCTAGACTGCCGGGAGGCTGGCGCTGAACAACTGGGCCCTGAACAAGGGCTAGAATCAGTAATAGACTCACACAAACCCATCCCGATGACACAACAGTAATGCGATGCTAATAAGGAGCAATGTCGTCGATTATTGAATACAAATCCAATTTCCGATAACGAGAGTCCACGGGACTCTAACAAAGTGTCAGTTAGTGTAAAAACACTGTTTAAAGAGAGCTAGCATGTTCATTTCACATTTTGGTCCATAATAACTTTTAATTTCCTAAATACATTAAGTTAGTTGACTGTTTCGACTTGTTCTTGCAACGGGGATCCAAAAGTAAATCCGTAAATTTCAGTGTGTTTGTTTCGACAAGACGAAGGCCGTGCTCACGAGATTGGGCTGACACGGAGTCCGAGGCAAAGTTGGCCAATAACGACCTAAACCCTCAATTATCACTTTACTAATACGTGATAAAACATGATCAAAATTAAAATAATTGTGAGCATCATGCTCTGGAAGGTAAATGGAGTGAAGTGCTCACCTCAGGTGCGGTGCAGACCCGCCGGAAGTTGGTCGGAGCGACACCAATTTCAAGCTAGGGCTCGTTTGCACAAGTGGAGACCAAACCTACATCACAAGGTCACGGGGGCAAGCATCAGTAGGAGAGTGTTCCCAGAAAGGGTTCTGGACCAATCCGGGCTCGGCGGCGGCGGCCGGCGGCGGCGGCGGCGAGAAACACCCAACAAAAGCATGCTTAACTCGAGTTGGAGAAACTTTGGTTAAAAGGTTTTTTCGGCTGAAATAACTTGATGGACAGCATATACATGGTGATAGGAGCTCACCTGGGTAGCTTTCCGGCAACTAGGGCTTGTGCGGCGGCCGGAGCTCGGGCTCGGGTGCACAAGTGGTGCAACAACCAATTCATAAAGCCCCACGTTTAAAGCTTCATGCAACAGGTTGGGAAGCTTTCTAGGATCAAAAAGAGAATAACCCGTCAACTTACCGGCGATGGGAACCCCGGCGACGCGCGCGGGCAGAGTTGGTCGAGCTCGGGCCCTCTAATGGCGGATTCCGGCCGGCGGCTTTTGAGCCGCTGCAACTTGGACCAAAAGCTCTCCCGAGCCCACGATGCTTGCTGAGGTGCTGGCCGGCGACGGCGTCGAGCGGCAGCGCCGGTGGGAGGAGTTCGGCGATAGCCCAAAAAGCTCGTTTCTAGGGCATCGGGGTGCGGCGCGGATCCCCAGTTGATCAACCCCAAACCTTGGGGAAAGCGTGCAGTCGTCCAGAGGAACAAGACCACGGTTCTGATCCTGAGTACAACGGCGGATGTCGCCGTGCTCAAGATCGACCCAATAAAGGTCTTCCGGCGGCAGGAGCTCCCCGGCGACAGGGTCGACGGCGGCGTCTTGGGCTGCACCAGGATGATACTTACGGATGTCAGAAGAGAAATAGGAGGGGCCCTAGCCATTGTATTGCATTAGGTTCAACAAACCCACCTCGCCGGGAAAACGAGGAAGAAGGAGGTTCCCCGCGGCGGCGCACGGCGGAGTGGGGTCTCGGCTCGGGTTTCACCCGCACAGAGGTACCCTCAAAGGGAGTTTGGGCAATCCTAACTCTCAGGTGCTTCCCACCCACAGCCGAGATTAATGTTCATGCCCGCCTGCCGTCTTCTCCGGCGATGATGCGGCGGCGGCTCAGGTTGCGGCGCCACCGAGGGGTGCGCAGAGAGAGAGGAGTTTGTTGGAGGTGCGGATGGGGCTCGGG
>JAQNDB010004065.1:0-25784 GCA_029204045.2 Tillandsia leiboldiana | reverse complement strand
GAGTTTTTCCTTCAAGTTGGAAAGGTTTTTGGTGCAGTGGGTGTGCTGAAACCAACTCGGGTTTGGTTTGGGTGCTGTATGTGTAGGCGGCACACAGGGTGTTTGATGAATGCCACGTAGTTTTGATTTGATTTTGGCTTCGATTATAAAATGAAGATGATTCAAATGTCCCGGGCTTGATGCTCACGTCAGATCAATCTGATCGTGTGAGGGATTAGGATGTTTGAGCTTTGTGTATGTCGTAGGTGAGCTAGTGTTGGTTCTGGTTGAACCAGCAGTTCGAGCTGCACTAGGCAAGCCCTGTGGGTTCTTGAGTCCTTTTACGCTATGGTTCACACAGAAGTGGATTTGCCCCGTAAAATTCAGTTATGTGGTATGGCCGCTCGAAATAAGTTTTGCCCAAGGTTGGTTCTGGGCTGTTGTGCGACAGCGACAGTAGCTCCTGCTAATTTGTGTGCACTGTACTCGATGCTCGCGTCGGAATAATTTCGATGAGCAGAGAAATAAGAAATGCATTGGTCTATGTTAGAGGAGTTATTTTATGGCACCGAATGTATTCCCTCGGTTATCCGTGCTACTGCATAGGGTTCTGCACGGTGTTCCGCAAGTAAATGCCCTGCTGGATTGACGGTTCGTGAAAATGAGTTTCCATTGAAAGAACTAGCGAAAACAGTGTTCAAGCACAAAGTGCGATTTTTCGGAAACTCTGGGTCTAAATGCAAAATGGCAATGGTACTATTAGAACGTGTTTTTGTGCTAAGTGTTGTTGTGAGGACCTGGATCCCCACGTCGAGATTACTGGATCATCCAGCTCCCGGAGGCCTATGTGGCGTGTTGGTGGTATTTGTGCCCCAATTGGACATTAGTGTTGGGCTCAGTGTGTTTATGGATCACGTGGGTGATCATTGGACTCCGTCGGATCGTTAGAGGTGGTTTCGCGCGCCAAGGATATTTAAATTGGACTCAGTGCGAAGTTTGGACCAAGGATTACCTTTCGGATGCCTTCGGCAAATTTTGGAGTTGGAATTTGGCAAATCGACTTCGGATTTGGATTCAGCGCGCGAAACGGTCAAAACGGACTACCCATTTGTGATTTTTGAGCTTCGGACACTGTTCATGCCGGAACAGTGTTTCCGGCGACGGCGGCGGCGGCGGAGCGGCCGCAGGCGGCGCGGCGGACGGAGGCGCGGGCCGCCCGTCCACGCGGCAGGCGTGCACCGGGGGCGGGACGCGTGGCGGCTCGGGAGTGGGCCGGTCCGCGGGGCGCGGTCCACGAGAGTGCGGGGCGCACGGTGGACCAGGGGTGGACACGTGGCAGTGTCGAGTGGGCGGTTTAGTGGACTGGTCTACGGAACAGCGGGCGTGGTGCAGTGGACCGGCGGAACACGTGTCGTCGTGTGGTAGGCGGCTCTTGCAGGCTGGGTCCACGGAGGTGCACCGGGTGCCTCGGAACAGTGCGCGGCAGGCGGGCGCAGGCGGCGGGCGCAGGCGCACGTGGGCGCGGCAGGGGGCGTTGACCGGGTGCGCGCCAGGTGTCGTCGCGGCGTTGGCCCACGCGTCGCGCAGGGGGCGGCCAGCGGGCTGTACGCTGTGCGGGGGGCGACGTGGAGGCCCGGAGGATTTCGGGCGCGCACAGTGTTGGGCCGGGCCCAACACTGTAGCCGCCCGAAATCGGAGCGCCCGGAAGTGGGGATATGTTGGGTATTTCCGGATTTTTTTTCAGGCTGTTTCTTCAGGCTATAAAAGGGCCGAGTTCTTTTGCAGAGAGCTTCTTCTCCGCGCGGATTTTCACAGTGCCACCTTCACGAGTTTTCTTCATCTCCCTGTGGCGGATCCATCTGCAGAGTTCCATATTTTTCGGCAGCACGCATCCCGAGGTTACCATTTTTTACGGCGCGGCGCGACGCTCGTTCGTTTGTGTTCTTCTTCGTCGCATTTCGGTGCGAGGACTCCCCCGCTTACTCCGACCTCCGAATGAGGCGATTCTTGCGCCGTTGGCTTCACGACAGGTAGGGCTATGTTTCCCATGTTTACTGGTTTTTCCCATTCCGAGTTTTCATGGGTCTTTCGGATCATCTTGTAACCCCTTTTTCTGGGCGGAGTTCTGGGACAGCGGAGCAGTGTTTTGGTGATATCTTCGCGCACAGGCATCGGATTGGGGCGATTCAAGAGGCGATTTGCATCTACACATCACGAGGAATATGCCCAAATTTTCTTGGAATTTTCTGAATATTCCTCGAAGGTGAAGATTATCTGTGAACAGTAATTGTTGCTACAGTATTTGAGTGTAGTTTGATTCGGGGTGGTTCCCTTGTCGGAATTGTTTCTCAGTGTAGGAAGCTCGGAATTGGACGTGCAGGTACTCGTTTCGAAGGTATCGACGCGAGGATTACTGTGGTATTTTTATTGGATTTTTCTGGGCACTTGCAGCAGGTGAAATATGCACGGCTTTGGGACTGATTTTCAGATTGCGTATGTTTGGTTGATTTTGGAATAAAAGTGTAATGTTGAGCGTTATTGTTGTGCCCAGGGGTGTTTTTAGCTGTTTGAAGCCGAGGCTTGCGCGACTTGTACCGTGGGTGATATGTTGGCAGATTTTGGACCGCGAGCGTCTACCCACTTCACCGACTTCAGGTTTGCCTTGGGTTAAGCGCTTCAGGTGGGTGAGCTTATTATCAGTATTTGTTTAAGGCAATGTTTATGTTGTGGCAAGTATAAGTCCACTTGTGGGGATGTCACCCCTCTATGACTGATGCATGCATGTGTAGGGTACATAGTTTATATTGGTAAGTAGGTGAGCTTGTTAGTGATATTGGTATAATGATTGCAAGAATAGTATTTATGAGGTATACTGAGGACTTGCATGACTTGGACATCTGTGTGATGACTAGTGTAAGCTTACCTAGGATAATGTTACCCTATGAAATTATATAACATGCCATGTTAGCACATAGCCTTTCTTGTGGTTGGATTATGATTTGGGACAGGATTTCGTAGCTATGTGCGGATTTGTACTCTGAGGAGTTATTATGATCATTCTATTAATGAACTCTGAGTTGTGGACAGTTTTAGTTTGAGATTCCGGCATGTTGCTTATTCCTACAGGAACTATTATTATGCTTTACCCCCTTTTATTTCCTTGAGGACAATTGCATGCTTGTATGGTCATGTAGTTAGGCCATCTTTTACTGCTGCACTACTTATGGAACTTGACTTAGGAGAAACCATGCTTTTCCTTTCTCCTTCTTGTTAGTCAGGTGGTCAAGCTGCTCGGGTTCGAGCAGGGGTCTGGATAGGGTAGTCAGGACTTCGTGTCTGGGACAGGTTGGTTTAGTTGTGGGGCTTTGCGGCAACCGCGGATATTGGGCGGTTGACCGGATGTTTCTCTATGCACCAGATTTGGTGTCAGTTTTACTTAGTGGATGGAGTTTCCCACTTATCGTTTAGTTGCATCCGACTGAGGTCGGGTCTTTCTTTAGTGGTTGAGTTTTCCACTTTGATCTGATTGATGATCAAGTCCTGCTGTTTCGAGATACTGTTGATGTTGATGACAGAGATGCTTTACTCGTGTGGGTAGCTCCCCTCGAGTGCCGCTCCGGAGTAGGCTTCAGACCGTGTTGGGTTCCGGTCAGACCGTGTTGGGTTCCGGTGAGACCGTGTCGGGTGCCGGTCAGACCGTGTTGGGTTCCGGTCATTTGGACAGAGCAGGCAGTGCCGGGTTTTATACCGGTTCATTCGATTGAGTTTATTTCGGTCAAATACTTTTATTGTTACACTCGTGCCTGGGGGCCGAGTGCAGACTGGTAGTTGAGTTCAGATCAGTGATAGTATTGTTGAGAGCCGTCTGGTTGGCGGTGGTTCCGTGTTGTTGCGAGTACTTTGACCGCTGTGTGAGAGGTTGAGCGTCATGATTCTATCCGTCTGTGAGGGAGCGTGGATTTTCACCATAGCCTGCATGTTTCTCTACTCGATAGCGAGCTTGTCCGTTTGGACGCCCTACGTGATTTCTGCCCGTCAGCGGAGGTGATTGTAGGTGGGCGCAGGTTGACTGGACCAGATGTGGCAGTCTTCGATTGGGTCGTTGGTGCACTTCATGTGCTAGTGGTTGCATACCACTGTTTGGTTCTCCCCTTTTTGCCTTTAGTTAGGGGCAGGATAGCTGTTGAGAGTTTCCAGCGTACTCATTTCAGTCTTATGACTTGGGTCAGTTTTTGTCTCTTGAGGACTTGGTGGGCAGACCGTCGGGTCTGGCGGTGGTACCCACTGAGAACTCCCTTTTTGGTGTAGTTCTCACACCCTTTGGGGCTTTCCCCCCCCTCTTTTTCTCTCCTCTCCTTTGTTTTGCAGAGTCTTAGCAGGTGTTGCCGACTCTGTGGTCGTTGATCGTGGCGAGGGAGTCGCGAGCTAGATCCCTACCCGGCGTTGGAGAGTAGCGGTACCCTTCTGAGGAGATCATCGGTAGATTAGCTGTTTCTTTTTCCCTTTTGAGAGACTATTGTAGTGAGGATATTTTGTATTGAGTGACTGTACACTGTTGTTTATATATTGGAGTTACCTCCCGGTTGGGTTTAGAGCTTGTACTCGAGGATTTGTATTATTATTATTTTGGGAGGCAGACAGTGTTGTTTATTTCCAGTTGTACAGTGATTGATTTTAGTTACAGCAGATTTTTATTTATAGCTCTGATATCTGTTTAGTTATAGAACTTTTCTTGCAGGTAGGACGCTTCGCCTATGCATGTTGGCATAGGTGGCGGATCTGTTTGGCGGGCCCGGGTCGCAGTTTCGACCCCGGGGCGTGACAGATTAGAGTGGTATCAGAGCCTAGGTTGTAGGTCATGGTGGACTTAGAAACCCTAGGCTTATGGTTTGACCTTGGTTGACGTTGTGAGAGTCGTGATTTTGCGAGAGTCCTGATTGAGTTTTATACCTCTCCCAAGGGACGGAGGAGTGATTGGCATGTTTATTCTCCTAAGTAATTATGTTGGCTGCAGACAACATAATGCTGTGGAACGGGTGACATGCTTTAGACTTTCGCTGGATTGGGTCGAGTGTTGTTGTGTGCTGTTTTGTTGTTTCGTCGTGGCGAGCGGTGTCTCCCCGACGTTGGGTTTTGACCCGTGTGCATCCTGTCATGGCTGTTGAGCTTGAGCAGTTGGTTTTGGGCCGGATACCTGGATTGAGGTCAGAGAACCCCGGACCCAGATGACAGGATTGTCAGAGGCTTATCAGCGGCTGTGGGAGCAGCTGGTCTTGGTGACACAGTTGTCGGAGCACTGAGTAGCCCCCTCTGTGCCAAGGTTTAGTGTCGAGGCACCGAGGCAGGGTGGATGGTTGACAGCTGGTGAGCTGTGGGACATGATCGACCAATTGAGCCATATTTGGCAGACGAACCACCCCGACTTGTAAGATTGAGTTTGGAGTCTTTGGAGACAGAGTCGTGGCTGGTGGTGATGGAGTGATTATTTGAGAGCCTCCCTGTGCGTGTGAGTGTATGTAGTTATTGAACTGCGCGCTCCAGATTGGAGGGACGAGGCGCATAGGATATATGAGACTGGGAGTGGATTGCGCCAGAACACCTTTCTGTTATTCAGTCCCTCCATTGTAGATTTAGACGCCTCGTTGGAGCAGGCACAGTGTATGGAGCGCGGCATTGCAGTTCCTTTGGATAGGGATCTGCCGCCAGAGGTGAGTTCTGGATTTTGGCGTTTGGCGCCGGATGATGGAGGACAGATCGGCCGGCAGAGGCATGACTAATTTTCTTTCTTGGATGGCGAATTCCCGAGATGTCAGAGGTCGAGTGGACCCCGAAGGCGACATCAGTATTTTATCAGAGTGGCGCAGCGATAGCATTGGATTTGTTATCTGTGGAGGACCTTATTCCGTCGCCTCATTGTGGTCAGAGACAGAGGTCGTGCTTCCTAGTGATAGCCCTGATTTTCAGGGCAGATTGAGCACAACCACTTGCTTTGTGCGGATGGATCTGTGCCGCCCGGTTGGAGGGCGCCACGGTAGTGGATTGAGTGTCGCAGGTGGGATTTCACCACGGTAGTCGGAGTTAGAGCATGTTCCACTCTTACCTGGGTTAGAGGCAGATTTGTTACCACGTGCACTAGAGGTACAGGTTTCCTGTTGTTGTTGTGCACGTGGAGGAGGCTTTTGGATCATGTCCAGTGCGGGCCGAGACCGCGAGATGCCGGCAGAATTATTGGAATTATAGCAATTAGGTGTTTTGACCTTATGCTTGAGATTGTTGGGCACTATGCCACAGGATGTTCGACTGCGGCAAAAGAGGACTTGATCTTCGGCAAGACAGGCAATTGGATGCTTGCTCGTGGAGGTTGGTTAGAGCATTCTGGTTTAGCGACCGGATGAGAGGTGCTTACGGCGGCACCCGGGACTCAGGGATATCTCTGTTGCCCGCGACGAGATCCCGTGTGTGGATTCACCTTAGTTGTTGGTAATGCCGCCGGTTAGGGAGATAGAGATGTGTGTTTGATGTGGTTCGAGGACCGCACCACCCTTGGACAGCACCTCATTGATATCGCCGGTAGGGCTGAGAGGACCCGATGGCACTGCTGCAGGGGCCGAGGGATCGGGGGGCGCTGTTGTGACCTAGTGCCACGCCGTTGGTGTACTGTGGGGATGCCACATCGTTGATACACGGATGTGAGGGTCCTTTTATGGTAACCAGGACCTTATGATGGAATTATACTCCGGCAGTTGGTGTATGATGCGATTACTCACTTGGTGCTAGACAGCTGAGGACTTCGCCTAGTTGGCGTTTTGGACGCGGTGGGGGCATTATGAGTTGTTAGTGATGCCATGGAATGACGATTGCCCTGTGGATTTCAAGATATGAGGAATAGTAGGTCCCGGGTTGTACTTGGACGGACTGGGAGTAGATTGTTTTCCCGTGATATTTTGATTTGCTCCCAGAGTGACTTGGAGTACGAGGAGCGCTTTGTGGATGTGCTATCATGCACGTGGGGATGAAGCGGTATGCCAAGTTATGAAGTACAGAGTTGTAGCTGCAGAAGCATACCTTCTTGGGTCGCTTTGTTCGCGCCGTAGGGGCGGCGGTGGAACCCGACCTAATGGATGTTATTCAAGTTGACTGAGACCGGACTTTCATTCTTGTAGGTGAGAAGCTTCTAGACTTGGCGGTGCCGAGAGAGCATGGCTAATGGATAATGTGACTGGTATTAGCGCCAATGCTAGTGTTTCCTGTGTTGGGAGATGGAATTGTGTGTTTTGGTGATGCCTCCCATTGTGGCGGTAGAGTTACCGTGGGTGGATCGTCGGTCCACACTCCTTTAGTCCAACCCTGTGAGTGCTGTGGCAGGATGAAACACTGTTTTTGCAGGCAGCTTGGATTCCACAGTTGAGCCTTTCTGTACGTCCTTTATTTCCAGTTTGGATTGTTATACCTGGGCGTAGGCCATGCCTGCCTTGGCTATCAGTTTTGACTACTCAGCATCTTGAAGTGGGATTTTCGCGGATCGTTGTTGCTGGTTTGGGATTTTTGACCGCGAGTTTGAGCCTCCGCTTTTTGATCGCCTTTCGGCGCCAGTTTTCCCTCCCGTTTACTGACGGTTTGGTCCCCGTCAGGGCATCTTTTCGACCCGTGGGTCCGTTGGAGTTATGTGGCTTGTTGAGTGTCCAACCGTGGCTTGAGATTGTGCCTCTTGGAGGATCCCTTTTGAGGGTAGCTCGTGGTCGAGTAGGCCACTCGGGTGATTTTGGATCGAAAGTAAACCGAGTGAAGGCCCCAGCTTATTGGATCTTTTTCCTCATAGGATGAATTTGTGGGTATACTTTGGGTGATCCTGGTTGAGTAGACACCAGGAGGTGGTTTGGGGCGTGTTGCGCTGTGATTATTCTGTTTCCCCCGGCTCTTGATGGGGCCTCTGTATTGTTTCACGTCTCAGCTCAGGAGTGCTTTGCTTTTGGATCCCTCGCCCGTGATTGACTTGCCCTTCCGAGATCTGTGATTGTTGGAGGACGAGGGACGCCCGTTGCGATTTCTGGCTCGGGAGATGAGAAATCGCATGTCGGGCCATGCCGTACTTGTTGTTGTTGTTGCTGGGAGTAATCACGGGGAGTGAGTGATGTTTCGGGAGCTGGAGGCGTTATTGATGAATACCTACCCGTGGTATGTGGGACCCTTGGGGATTTGAGCTAGTTTCGAGGACGAAACTTTTCTTAGTGGGGGAGGATGTGAGGACCTGGATCCCCACGTCGAGATTACTGGATCATCTACAGCTCCCGGAGGCCTATGTGGCGTGTTGGTGGTATTTGTGCCCCAATTGGACATTAGTGTTGGGCTCAATGTGTTTAATGGATCACGTGGGTGATCATTGGACTCCGTCGGATCGTTAGAGGTGGTTCTGCGCGCCAAGGATATTTAAATTGGACTCAGTGCGAAGTTTGGACCAAGGATTACCTTTCCCGGATGCCTTCGGCAAATTTGGAGTTGGAATTTGGCAAATCGGACTTCGGATTTGGATTCAGCGCGCGAAAACGTCAAACGGACTACCCATTTGTGATTTTTGAGCTTCGGACACTGTTCAATGCCGGAACAGTGTTTCCGGCGACGGCGGCGGCGGCGGAGCGGCCGCAGGCGGCGCGGCGGACGGAGGCGCGGGCCGCCCGGTCCACGCGGCAGGCGTGCACCGGGGGGCGGGACGCGTGGCGGCTCGGGAGTGGGCCGGTCCGCGGGGCGCGGTCCACAGAGAGTGCGGGGCGCACGGTGGACCAGGGGTGGACACGTGGCAGTGTCGGAGTGGGCGGTTTAGTGGACTGGGTCTACGGAACAGGCGGGCGTGGTGCAGTGGACCGGCGGAACACGTGTCGTCGTGTGGTAGGCGGGCTCTTGCAGGCTGGGTCCACGGAGGTGCACCGGGTGCCTCGGAACAGTGCGCGGCAGGCGGGCGCAGGCGGCGGGCGCAGGCGCACGTGGGCGCGGCAGGGGGCGTTGACCGGGTGCGCGCCAGGTGTCGCGCGGCGTTGGCCCACGCGTCGCGCAGGGGGCGGCCACGGGGCTGTACGCTGTGCGGGGGGCGACGTGGAGGCCCGGGAGGATTTCGGGCGCGCACAAGTGTTGGGCCGGGCCCAACACTGTAGCCGCCCGAAATCGTGAGCGCCCGGAAGTGGGGATATGTTGGGTATTTCCGGATTTGTTTTCAGGCTGTTCTTCAGGCTATAAAAGGGCCGAGTTCTTTTGCAGAGAGCTTCTTCTCCGCGCGATTTTCACAGTGCCACCTTCACGAGTTTTCTTCATCTCCCTGTGGCGGATCCATCTGCAGAGTTCCATATTTTTTCGGCAGCACGCATCCCGAGGTTACCATTTTTACGGCGCGGCGCGACGCTCGTTCGTTTGTGTTCTTCTTCGTCGCATTTCGGTGCGAGGACTCCCCCGGCTTACTCCGACCTCCGAATGAGGCGATTCTTGCGCCGTTGGCTTCACGACAGGTAGGGCTATGTTTCCCATGTTTACTGGTTTTTCCCATTCCGAGTTTTTCATGGGTCTTTCGGATCATCTTGTAACCCCTTTTTCTGGCGGAGTTCTGGGACAGCGGAGCAGTGTTTTGGTGATATCTTCGCGCACAGGCATCGGATTGGGGCGATTCAAGAGGCGATTTGCATCTACACATCACGAGGAATATGCCAATTTTCTTGGAATTTTCTGAATATTCTCGAAGGTGAAGATTATCTGTGAACAGTAATTGTTGCTACAGTATTTGAGTGTAGTTGATTCGGGGTGGTTCCCTTGTCGGAATGTTTCTCAGTGTAGGAAGCTCGGAATTGGACGTGCAGGTACTCGTTTCGAAGTATCGACGCGAGGATTACTGTGGTATTTTATTGGATTTTTCTGGGCACTTGCAGCAGGTGAAATATGCACGGCTTTGGGACTGATTTTCAGATTGCGTATGTTTGGTTGATTTGGAATAAAAGTGTAATGTTGAGCGTTATTGTTGTGCCCAGGGGTGTTTTTAGCTGTTTGAAGCCGAGGCTTGCGCGACTTGTACCGTGGGTGATATGTTGGCAGATTTTGGACCGCGAGCGTCTACCCACTTCACCGACTTCAGGTTTGCCTTGGGTTAAGCGCTTCAGGTGGGTGAGCTTATTATCAGTATTTGTTAAGGCAATGTTTATGTTGTGGCAAGTATAAGTCCACTTGTGGGGATGTCACCCCTCTATGACTGATGCATGCATGTGTAGGGTACATAGTTTATATTGGTAAGTAGGTGAGCTTGTTAGTGATATTGGTATAATGATTGCAAGAATAGTATTTATGAGGTATACTGAGGACTTGCATGACTTGGACATCTGTGTGATGACTAGTGTAAGCTTACCTAGGATAATGTTACCCTATGAAATTATATAACATGCCATGTTAGCACATAGCCTTTCTTGTGGTTGGATTATGATTTGGGACAGGATTTCGTAGCTATGTGCGGATTTGTACTCTGAGGAGTTATTATGATCATTCTATTATGAACTCTGAGTTGTGGACAGTTTTAGTTTGAGATTCCGGCATGTTGCTTATTCCTACAGGAACTATTATTATGCTTACCCCCTTTTATTTCCTTGAGGACAATTGCATGCTTGTATGGTCATGTAGTTAGGCCATCTTTTACTGCTGCACTACTTATTGAACTTGACTTAGGAGAAACCATGCTTTTCCTTTCTCCTTCTTGTTAGTCAGGTGGTCAGAGCTGCTCGGGTTCGAGCAGGGGTCTGGATAGGGTAGTCAGGACTTCGTGTCTGGGACAGGTTGGTTTAGTTGTGGGGCTTTGCGGCAACCGCGGATATTGGGCGGTTGACCGGATGTTTCTCTATGCACCAGATTGGGTGTCAGTTTACTTAGTGATGGAGTTTCCCACTTATCGTTTAGTTGCATCCGACTGAGGTCGGGTCTTTCTTTAGTGGTTGAGTTTCCACTTTGATCTGATTGATGATCAAGTCCTGCTGTTTCGAGATACTGTTGATGTTGATGACAGAGATGCTTTACTCGTGTGGGTAGCTCCCCTCGAGTGCCGCTCCGGAGTAGGCTTCAGACCGTGTTGGGTTCCGGTCAGACCGTGTTGGGTTCCGGTGAGACCGTGTCGGGTGCCGGTCAGACCGTGTTGGGTTCCGGTCATTTGGACAGAGCAGGCAGTGCCAGGGTTTTATACCGGTTCAGTTCGATTGAGTTTATTTCGGTCAAATACTTTTATGGTTACACTCGTGCCTGGGGGCCGAGTGTAGACTGGTAGTTGAGTTCAGATCAGTGATAGTATTGTTGAGAGCCGTCTGGTTGGCGGTGGTTCCGTGTTGTTGCGAGTACTTTGACCGCTGTGTGAGAGGTTGAGCGTCATGATTCTATCCGTCTGTGAGGGAGCGTGGATTTTCACCATAGCCTGCATGTTTCTCTACTCGATAGCGAGCTTGTCCGTTTGGACGCCCTACGTGATTTCTCTGCCCGTCAGCGGGAGGTGATTGTAGGTGGGCGCAGGTTTGACTGGACCAGGATGTGGCAGTCAGTTCGATTGGGTCGTTGGTGCACTTCATGTGCTAGTGGTTGCATACCACTGTTTGGTTCTCCCCTTTTTGCCTTTAGTTAGGGGCAGGATAGCTGTTGAGAGTTTCCAGCGTACTCATTTCAGTCGTATGACTTGGGTCAGTTTTGTCTCTTGAGGACTTGGTGGGCAGACCGTCGGGTCTGGCGGTGGTACCCACTGAGAACTCCCTTTTGGTGTAGTTCTCACACCCTTTGGGGCTTTCCCCCCCCTCTTTTTCTCTCCTCTCCTTTGTTTTGCAGAGTCTTAGCAGGTTTGCCGACTCTGTGGTCGTTGATCGTGGCGAGGGAGTCGCGAGCTAGATCCCTACCCGGCGTTGGAGAGTAGCGGTACCCTTCTGAGGAGATCATCGGTAGATTAGCTGTTTCTTTTTCCCTTTTGAGAGACTATTGTAGAGGATATTTTGTATTGAGTGACTGTACACTGTTTTTATATATTGGATTACCTCCCGGTTGGGTTTAGAGCTTGTACTCGAGGATTTGTATTATTATTATTTTGGAGGCAGACAGTGTTGTTTATTTCCAGTGTGTACATTGATTTTAGACAGCAGTTTTTATTATACCGCATATCTGAAAAGCACTTGCGAGCAACCTTCCTACAACACTGGAACACGCTCACGACCTGCATGGCGCCCAAAACACAAGTTGGAAACATTCACACACACACAAATCTCGGACTACAACACCTCTAAAACAGCGTTAACACGGTTTGTGATCACACACTAGGCCCGTGTCACAACACACACTCAATTATACCCGCACACATTCGCTCACTCAACACCAGGAATACAACCATAACAAAACCAAAAGGGAATCACATTGAAACGGCCATACAAACCTCACTACAACCAGAAATCCTCAACTAAAATACACAGATCCAGTGCTACTCTCCGGCACAAAAAATAATAAACAATCTACTCGCAACTCCCAACGACACACATCAATAGTCACAGAATCGCGAACCATACACAACACGACAATAAAACACAACACACAACACACAATTGGACTAGGCGACAAGCACACCACCACCAACCCTCTAAGTCATAACTGAGAACGAAAACCAAAAGGGAGTTCTCGTGGGTACCACCGCCCACGATCCCCACAAGTCCTCAAGACAAAAACTGACCCATCAGAAGCGGAATGAGACGCGAAACTCTCAACAGCTATCCTGCCCCTAACTAAAGAAAAAAAGGGAGACCACATGGAGCAACCACTACACATGAGCACCACCCCATCGAACTGACTGCCACTCTGGTCCCAAACCTGCGCCCACCTACAAGCACGCCCATGACGCAGAACACCGTAGGCGTCCAACGGACAAGCCGCTATCAGTAGAGAAACAGGAGGCTATGGTGAAATCCACGCTCCCTCACAGACGGGAAGCATGACGCTCACCCTCTCACACAGCTCAAGTACTCGCAACAACAGAACCACCGCCAACCAGACGCTCTCAGCATACGATCACTGATCTGAACGCACTACCATTCACTACTCCCCCGGCACGAGTGTAACAATAAAATATTTGACCGAATAAACTCAATCGAATGAACCGGATAACCCCGGCACTGCCTGCTCTGTCCAATGACCGGAACCCAACACTGTCTTACCGCACCCGACACGGTCTCACCGGAACCCAACACGGTCTGACCGAACCCCAACACGGTCTGAGCCTACTCCGGAGCGGCACTCGAGGGGAGCTACCCACACGAGTAAAGCATCTCTTCATCACATCAACAGTATCTCGAAACAGCAGGACTGTGATCATCAATCAGATCAAAGTGAAAACTCAACCACTAAAGAAAGACCCCGACCTCAGTCGGATGCAACTAAACGATAAGTGGGAACTCTCCTCCACTAAGTAAACTGACACCCAATCTGGTGCATAGAGAAACATCCGGTCAACCGCCCAATATCCGCGGTTGCCGCAAAGCCCCACAACTAAACCAACCTGTCCCAGACACAAGTCCTGACTACCCTATCCAGACCCCTGCTCGAACCCGAGCAGCTCTGACCACCTGACTAACAAGAAGGAGAAAGGAAAAGCATGGTTTCTCCTAAGTCAAGTTCCAATAATAGTGCAGCAGTAAAAGATGGCCTAACTACATGACCTACAGCATGCAATGGATTGTCCTCAAGAAATAAAAGGGGTAAAGCATAATAATAGTTCCTGTAGGAATAAGCAACATGCCGGAATCTCAACTAAAACTGTCCACAACTCAGAGTTCATTAATAGAATGATCATAATAACTCCTCAGAGTACAAATCCGCACATAGCTACGAAATCCTGTCCCAAATCATAATCCAACCACAAGAAGGCTATGTGCTAACATGGCATGTTATATAATTTCATAGGGTAACATTATCCTAGGTAAGCTTACACTAGTCATCACACAGATGTCCAAGTCATGCAAGTCCTCAGTATACCTCATAAATACTATTCTTGCAATCATTTATACCAATATCACTAACAAGCTCACCTACTTACCAATATAAACTATGTACCCTACACATGCATGCATCAGTCATAGAGGGTGACATCCCCACAAGTGGACTTATACTTGCCACAACATAAACATTGCCTTAACAAATACTGATAATGCTCACCCACCTGAAGCGCTTAACCCAAGGCAAACCTGAAGTCGGTGAAGTGGGTAGACTCGCGGTCCAAAATCTGCCAACATATCACCCACGGTACAAGTCGCGCAAGCCTCGGCTTCAAACAGCTAAAAACACCCCTGGGCACAATAACGCTCAACATTACACTTTTATTCCAAATCAACCAAACATACGCAATCTGAAAATCAGTCCCAAGCCGTGCATATTTCACCTGCTGCAAGTGCCCAGAAAAATCCAATAAAAATACCACAGTAATCCTCGCGTCGATACCTTCGAAACGAGTACCTGCACGTCCAATTCCGAGCTTCCTACACTGAGAAACAATTCCGACAAGGGAACCACCCCGAATCAACTACACTCAAATACTGTAGCAACAATTACTGTTCACAGATAATCTTCACCTTCGAGGAATATTCAGAAAATTCCAAGAAAATTTGGCATATTCCCTCGTGATGTGTAGATGCAAATCGCCTCTTGAATCGCCCCAATCCGATGCCTGTGCGCGAAGATATCACCAAAACACTGCTCTCTGTCCCAGAACTCCGCCCAGAAAAAGGGGTTACAAGATGATCCGAAAGACCCATGAAAAACTCGGAATGGGAAAAACCAGTAAACATGGGAAACATAGCCCTACCTGTCGTGAAGCCAACGGCGCAAGAATCGCCTCATTCGGAGGTCGGAGTAAGCCGGGGGAGTCCTCGCACCGAAATGCGACGAAGAAGAACACAAACGAACGAGCGTCGCGCCGCGCCGTAAAAATGGTAACCTCGGGATGCGTGCTGCCGAAAAATATGGAACTCTGCAGATGGATCCGCCACAGGGAGATGAAGAAAACTCGTGAAGGTGGCACTGTGAAAATCCGCGCGGAGAAGAAGCTCTCTGCAAAAGAACTCGGCCTTTTATAGCCTGAAGAAACAGCCTGAAACAAATCCGGAAATACCCAACATATCCCCACTTCCGGGCGCTCCCGATTTCGGGCGGCTACAGTGTTGGGCCCGGCCCAACACTGTGCGCGCCCGAAATCCTCCCGGGCCTCCACGTCGCCCCCCGCACAGCGTACAGCCCCGCTGGCCGCCCCCTGCGCGACGCGTGGGCCAACGCCGCGACGACACCTGGCGCGCACCCGGTCAACGCCCCCTGCCGCGCCCACGTGCGCCTGCGCCCGCCGCCTGCGCCCGCCTGCCGCGCACTGTTCCGAGGCACCCGGTGCACCTCCGTGGACCCAGCCTGCAAGAGCCCGCCTACCACACACGACGACACTGTTTCGCCGGTCCACTGCACCACCCCGCCTGTTCCGTACCCAGTCCACTAAACCGCCCACTCCGACACTGCCACGGTTCCCCCCTGTCCACACCGTGCGCCCCGCACTCTCTGTGGACCGCGCCCCGCGGACCGGCCCACTCCCGAGCCGCCACGCGTCCCGCCCCCCGGTGCACGCCTGCCGCGTGGACCGGGCGGCCCGCGCCTCCGTCCGCCGCGCCGCCTGCGGCCGCTCCGCCGCCGCCGCCGCGTCGCGGAAACACTGTTCCGGCATGAACAGTGTCCGAAGCTCAAAATCACAAATGGGTAGTCCGTTTTGACCGTTTTCGCGCGCTGAATCCAAATCCGAAGTCCGATTTGCCAAATTCCAACTCCAAAATTTGCCGAAGGCATCCGGAAAGGTAATCCTTGGTCCAAACTTCGCACTGAGTCCAATTTAAATATCCTTGGCGCGCGAAACCACCTCTAACGATCCGACGGAGTCCAATGATCACCCACGTGATCCATTAACAACACTGAGCCCAACACTAATGTCCAATTGGGGCACAAATACCACCAACACGCCACATAGGCCTCCGGGAGCTGTAGATGATCCAGTAATCTCGACGTGGGGATCCAGGTCCTCACATCCTCCCCCACTAAGAAAAGTTTCGTCCTCGAAACTAGCTCAAATCCCCCAAGGGTCCCACATACCACGGGTAGGTATTCATCAATAACGCCTCCAGCTCCCGAAACATCACTCACTCCCCGTGATTACTCCCCAGCAACAACAACAAGTACGGCATGGCCCGACATGCGATTTTCTCATCTCCCGAGCCAGAAATCGCAACGGGCGTCCCTCGTCCTCCAACAATCACAGATCTCGGAAGGGCAAGTCAATCACGGGCGAGGGATCCAAAAGCAAAGCACTCCTGAGCTGAGACGTGAAACAATACAGAGGCCCCATCAAGAGCCGGGGGAAACAGAATAATCAACAGCGCAACACGCCCCAAACCACCTCCTGGTGTCTACTCAACCAGGATCACCAAAGTATACCCACAAATTCATCCTATGAGGAAAAAGATCCAATAAGCTGGGGCCTTCACTCGGTTACTTTCGATCCAAAATCACCCGAGTGGCCTACTCGACCACGAGCTACCCTCAAAAGGGATCCTCAAGAGGCACAATCTCAAGCCACGTTTGGACACTCAACAAGCCAACATAACTCCAACGGACCCACGGGTCGAAAAGATGCCCTGACGGGGACCAAACCGTCAGTAACGGGAGGGAAAACTGGCTCGAAAGGCGATCAAAAAGCGGAGGCTCAAACTCGCGGTCAAAAATCCCAAACCAGCAACAACGATCCGCGAAAATCCCACTCAAGATGCTGAGTAGTCAAAACTGATAGCCAAGCAGGCATGGCCTACGCCCAGGTATAACAATCCAAACTGGAAATAAAGGACGTACAGAAAGGCTCAACTGTGGAATCCAAGCTGCCTGCAAAAACAGTGTTTCATCCTGCCACAGCACTCACAGGGTTGGACTAAAGAGTGTGGACCGAAGATCCACCCACGGTAACTCTACCGCCACAATGGGAGGCATCACCAAAACACACAATTCCATCTCCCAACACAGGAAACACTAGCATTGGCGCTAATACCAGTCACATTATCCATTAGCCATGCTCTCTCGGCACCGCCAGTCTAGAAGCTTCTCACCTCAAGAATGAAAGTCGGTCTCAGTCAACTTGAATAACATCCATTAGGTCGGGTTCCACCGCCGCCCCTACGGCGCGAACAAAGCGACCCAAGAAGGTATGCTTCTGCAGCTACAACTTGTACTTCAATAACTTGGCATACCGCTTCATCCCCACGGGCATGATAGCACATCCACAAAGCGCTCCTCGTACTCCAAGTCACTCTGGGAGCAAATCAAAATATCACCGGGAAAACACTACTCCCAGTCCGTCCAAGTACAACCGGGACCTACTATTCCTCAGATCTTGAAATCCACAGGGCAATCGTCATTCCATTGGCCTCACTAACAACTCATAATGCCCCCACCGCGTCCAAAACGCCACCTAGGCGAAGTCCTCAGCTGTCTAGCACCAAGTGAGTACTCGCATCATACACCAACTGCCGGAGTATAATTCCATCATAAGGTCCTGGTTACCATAAAAGGACCCTCACATCCGTGTATCAACGATGTGGCATCCCCACCGTACACCAACGGCGTGGCACTAGGTCAAACAGACCCCCCGATCCCTCGGCCCCTGCAGCAGTGCCATCGGGTCTCTCTCAGCCCTACCGGCGATATCCAATGAGGTGCTGTCCAGGTGGTGCGGTCCCTCGAACCACATCAAACACAATCTCTATCTCCCTAACCGGCGGCATTACCAACAACTAAGGTGAATCCACACACGGGATCTCGCGGGCAACAGAGATATCCCTGAGTCCCGGTGCCGCCGTAAGCACCTCTCATCCGGTCGCTAAAACCAGAATGCTCTAACAACCTCCACGAGCAAGCCTCCAATTGCCTGTCTTGCCGAAGATCAAGTCCTCTTTTGCCGCAGTCGAACATCCTGTGGCATAGTGCCCAACAATCTCAAGCATAAGGTCAAAACACCTAATTGCTATAATTTCCAATAATTCTGCCGGCATCTCGCGGTCTCGGCCGCACTGGACATGATCCAAAAGCCTCCTCCACGTGCACAACAACAACAGGAACCTGTACCTCTAGTGCACGTGGTAACAAATCTGCCTCTAACCCAGGTAAGAGTGGAACATGCTCTAACTCCGACTACCGTGGTGAAATCCCACCTGCGACACTCAATCCACTACCGTGGCGCCCTCCAACCGGGCGGCACAGATCCATCCGCACAAAGCAAGTGGTTGTTGCTCAATCTGCCTGAAAATCAGGGCTATCACTAGGAAGCACGACCTCTGTCTCTGACCACAATGAGGCGACGAATAAGGTCCTCCACAGATAACAAATCCATGCTATCGCTGCGCCACTCTGATAAAATACTGATGTCGCCTTCGGGGTCCACTCGACCTCTGACATCTCGGGAATTCGCCATCCAAGAAAGAAATTAGTCATGCCTCTGCCGGCCGATCTGTCCTCCATCATCCGGCGCCAAACGCCAAAATCCAGAACTCACCTCTGGCGACAGATCCCTATCCAAAGGAACTGCAATGCCGCGCTCCATACACTGTGCCTGCTCCAACAGGCGTCTAAATCTACAATGGAGGGACTGAATAACAGAAAGGTGTTCTGGCGCAATCCACTCCCAGTCTCATATATCCTATGCGCCTCGTCCCTCCAATCTGGAGCGCGCAGTTCAATAACTACATACACTCACACGCACAGGGAGGCTCTCAAATAATCACTCCATCACCACCAGCCACGACTCTGTCTCCAAAGACTCCAAACTCAATCTTACAAGTCGGGGTGGTTCGTCTGCCAAATATGGCTCAATTGGTCGATCATGTCCCACAGCTCACCAGCTGTCAACCATCCACCCTGCCTCGGTGCCTCGACACTAAACCTTGGCACAGAGGGGGCTACTCAGTGCTCCGACAACTGTGTCACCAAGACCAGCTGCTCCCACAGCCGCTGATAAGCCTCTGACAATCCTGTCATCTGGGTCCGGGTTCTCTGACCTCAATCCAGTATCCGGCCCAAAACCAACTGCTCAAGCTCAACAGCCATGACAGGATGCACACGGGTCAAAACCCAACGTCGGGGAGACACCGCTCGCCACGACGAAACAACAAAACAGCACACAACAACACTCGACCCAATCCAGCGAAAGTCTAAAGCATGTCACCCGTTCCACAGCATTATGTTGTCTGCAGCCAACATAATTACTTAGGAGAATAAACATGCCAATCACTCCTCCCGTCCCTTGGGAGGTATAAAACTCAATCAGGACTCTCGCAAAATCCTCGCACAATCACGACTCTCACAACGTCAACCAAAGTCAAACCAAAGCCTAGGGTTTCTAAGTCCACCATGACCTACAACCTAGGCTCTGATACCACTCTAATCTGTCACGCCCCGGGGTCGAAACTGCGACCCGGGCCCGCCAAACAGATCCGCCACCTATGCCAACATGCATAGGCGAAGCGTCCTACCTGCCAGAAAAGTACTATACCTAAACAGATATCAGAGCTATAAATAAAATCTGCTGTAACTAAAATCAATCACTGTACAACTGGAAATAAACAACACTGTCTGCCTCCCAAAATAATAATAATACAATCCTCGAGTACAAGCTCTAAACCCAACCGGGAGGTAACTCCAATATAAACAACAGTGTACAGTCACTCAATACAAAATATCCTCACTACAATAGTCTCTCAAAAGGGGAAAAAGAAACAGCTAATCTACCGATGATCTCCTCAGAAGGGTACCGCTACTCTCCAACGCCGGGTAGGGATCTAGCTCGCGACTCCCTCGCCACGATCAACGACCACAGAGTCGGCAACACCTGCTAAGACTCTGCAAAACAAAGGAGAGGAGAGAAAAGAGGGGGGAAACCCCCAAAGGGTGTGAGAACTACACCAAAAAGGGAGTTCTCAGTGGGTACCACCGCCAGACCCGACGGTCTGCCCACCAAGTCCTCAAGAGACAAAAACTGACCCAAGTCATAAGACTGAAATGAGTACGCTGGAAACTCTCAACAGCTACCTGCCCCTAACTAAAGGCAAAAAGGGGAGAACCAAACAGTGGTATGCAACCACTAGCACATGAAGTGCACCAACGACCCAATCGAACTGACTGCCACATCTGGTCCAGTCAAACCTGCGCCCACCTACAATCACCTCCCGCTGACGGGCAGAAATCACGTAGGGCGTCCAAACGGACAAGCTCGCTATCGAGTAGAGAAACATGCAGGCTATGGTGAAAATCCACGCTCCCTCACAGACGGATAGAATCATGACGCTCAACCTCTCACACAGCGGTCAAAGTACTCGCAACAACACGGAACCACCGCCAACCAGACGGCTCTCAACAATACTATCACTGATCTGAACTCAACTACCAGTCTACACTCGGCCCCCAGGCACGAGTGTAACAATAAAAGTATTTGACCGAAATAAACTCAATCGAATGAACCGGTATAAAACCCGGCACTGCCTGCTCTGTCCAAATGACCGGAACCCAACACGGTCTGACCGGCACCCGACACGGTCTCACCGGAACCCAACACGGTCTGACCGAAACCCAACACGGTCTGAAGCCTACTCCGGAGCGGCACTCGAGGGGAGCTACCCACACGAGTAAAGCATCTCTGTCATCAACATCAACAGTATCTCGAAACAGCAGGACTTGATCATCAATCAGATCAAAGTGGAAAACTCAACCACTAAAGAAAGACCCGACCTCAGTCGGATGCAACTAAACGATAAGTGGGAAACTCCATCCACTAAGTAAAACTGACACCCAAATCTGGTGCATAGAGAAACATCCGGTCAACCGCCCAATATCCGCGGTTGCCGCAAAGCCCCACAACTAAACCAACCTGTCCCAGACACGAAGTCCTGACTACCCTATCCAGACCCCTGCTCGAACCCGAGCAGCTCTGACCACCTGACTAACAAGAGGAAAGGAAAAGCATGGTTTCTCCTAAGTCAAGTTCCAATAAGTAGTGCAGCAGTAAAAGATGGCCTAACTACATGACCATACAAGCATGCAATTGTCCTCAAGGAAATAAAAGGGTAAAGCATAATAATAGTTCCTGTAGGAATAAGCAACATGCCGGAATCTCAACTAAAACTGTCCACAACTCAGAGTTCATTAATAGAATGATCATAATAACTCCTCAGAGTACAAATCCGCACATAGCTACGAAATCCTGTCCCAAATCATAATCCAACCACAAGAAAGGCTATGTGCTAACATGGCATGTTCATAATTTCATAGGGTAACATTATCCTAGGTAAGCTTACACTAGTCATCACACAGATGTCCAAGTCATGCAAGTCCTCAGTATACCTCATAAATACTATTCTTGCAATCATTTATACCAATATCACTAACAAGCTCACCTACTTACCAATATAACTATGTACCCTACACATGCATGCATCAGTCATAGAGGGGTGACATCCCCACAAGTGGACTTATACTTGCCACAACATAAACATTGCCTTAAACAAATACTGATAATAAGCTCACCCACCTGAAGCGCTTAACCCAAGGCAAACCTGAAGTCGGTGAAGTGGGTAGACGCTCGCGGTCCAAAATCTGCCAACATATCACCCACGGTACAAGTCGCGCAAGCCTCGGCTTCAAACAGCTAAAAACACCCCTGGGCACAACAATAACGCTCAACATTACACTTTTATTCCAAAATCAACCAAACATACGCAATCTGAAATCAGTCCCAAAGCCGTGCATATTTCACCTGCTGCAAGTGCCCAGAAAAATCCAATAAAAATACCACAGTAATCCTCGCGTCGATACCTTCGAAACGAGTACCTGCACGTCCAATTCCGAGCTTCCTACACTGAGAAACAATTCCGACAAGGGAACCACCCCGAATCAAACTACACTCAATACTGTAGCAACAATTACTGTTCACAGATAATCTTCACCTTCGAGGAATATTCAGAAAATTCCAAGAAAATTTGGGCATATTCCTCGTGATGTGTAGATGCAAATCGCCTCTTGAATCGCCCCAATCCGATGCCTGTGCGCGAAGATATCACCAAAACACTGCTCCGCTGTCCCAGAACTCCGCCCAGAAAAAGGGTTACAAGATGATCCGAAAGACCCATGAAAACTCGGAATGGGAAAAACCAGTAAACATGGGAAACATAGCCCTACCTGTCGTGAAGCCAACGGCGCAAGAATCGCCTCATTCGGAGGTCGGAGTAAGCCGGGGAGTCCTCGCACCGAAATGCGACGAAGAGAACACAAACGAACGAGCGTCGCGCCGCGCCGTAAAAATGGTAACCTCGGGATGCGTGCTGCCGAAAAATATGGAACTCTGCAGATGGATCCGCCACAGGGAGATGAAGAAAACTCGTGAAGGTGGCACTGTGAAAATCCGCGCGGAGAAAGAAGCTCTCTGCAAAAGAACTCGGCCCTTTTATAGCCTGAAGAAACAGCCTGAAAACAAATCCGGAAATACCCAACATATCCCCACTTCCGGGCGCTCCCGATTTCGGGCGGCTACAGTGTTGGGCCCGGCCCAACACTGTGCGCGCCCGAAATCCTCCCGGGCCTCCACGTCGCCCCCCGCACAGCGTACAGCCCCGCTGGCCGCCCCTGCGCGACGTGGGCCAACGCCGCGACGACACCTGGCGCGCACCCGTCAACGCCCCCTGCCGCGCCCACGTGCGCCTGCGCCCGCCGCCTGCGCCCGCCTGCCGCGCACTGTTCCGAGGCACCCGTGCACCTCCGTGGACCCAGCCTGCAAGAGCCCGCCTACCACACGACGACAGACACGTGTTCCGCCGGTCCACTGCACCACGCCCGCCTGTTCCGTAGACCCAGTCCACTAAACCGCCCACTCCGACACTGCCACGTGTCCACCCCTGGTCCACCGTGCGCCCCGCACTCTCTGTGGACCGCGCCCCGCGGACCGGCCCACTCCCGAGCCGCCACGCGTCCCGCCCCCCGGTGCACGCCTGCCGCGTGGACCGGGCGGCCCGCGCCTCCGTCCGCCGCGCCGCCTGCGGCCGCTCCGCCGCCGCCGCCGTCGCCGGAAACACTGTTCCGGCATGAACAGTGTCCGAAGCTCAAAAATCACAAATGGGTAGTCCGTTTTGACCGTTTTCGCCGCGCGCTGAATCCAAATCCGAAGTCCGATTTGCCAAATTCCAACTCCAAAATTTGCCGAAGGCATCCGAAAGGTAATCCTTGGTCCAAACTTCGCACTGAGTCCAATTTAAATATCCTTGGCGCGCGAAACCACCTCTAACGATCCGACGGAGTCCAATGATCACCCACGTGATCCATTAAACACACTGAGCCCAACACTAATGTCCAATTGGGGCACAATACCACCAACACGCCACATAGGCCTCCGGGAGCTGTAGATGATCCAGTAATCTCGACGTGGGGATCCAGGTCCTCACACAACACTAACCAACACACTGTTCTAAATAGTACTCTTGCCATTTTGCATTTAGACCCCACGAGTTTCCGAAAATCTCACTTTTAGTGTCGTTTGAACACTGTTTTCGCTCGGTCTTATTCCAATTGAAACTCTTTTCACGAACCGTCACTTCCAGCAGGTGACATTTAACTTGCTGAACACCGTGCTCACCCTATTGCAGTAGGCACGGAACCGAGGAATACTTCGGGCCCATAAATACTCCTCTAACATAGACCAATGCAGTTTTATTTCTCTGGCTCATCGAAACTTAATTCCGACGCGAGCATCGAGTCCAGTGACCACAATTAGCCAGGAGCTCACTGTCGCTGCTTCGCAAACAGCCCAGACCAACCTTGGCCATAACACTTATCTAGAGCTTGACAACCACATACTTAATTTTTACTGTGCCAAATCCATTCTGTTTGAACCATATGCTTAAAGGACTCAAGAACCAACAGGGCTTGCCTAGTGCAGCCTAGCAACTGCTGGTTCAACCAGAACCAACACTAAGCTCACATACGACATACCAAAGCTCCAAACATTAATCCTCACAGATCAGATTTGATCTGAAGTGAGCATCAAGCTCAGGGAACCATTTGAATCATCTTTCATATTATAATCGAAGCCAAATCCAATCAAAACCTCACTGTGGCATTTCATCAAACCACCCTGTGTGCTCCTACACATACAAGCACCCAAACCAAAACCCGAGTTGGTTCTCAGCAACCACTGCACCAAAACCTTTCCAACTTGAAGGAAAACTCCTCTGACTTGCAGGAGCAACTTCCAGCAACCTGGGGCAACTTTGCTCCAGAGTTTGGCCGCGGGCAACGAGAAGAAATGAAGCTTAAGCTTCAAAATTCGTGCCCACTTACCCAGGCTTCCGGGACTCACCACTTGTACCAATACTCCTCAAAACTCATCACAACCTTCCTGAACCCGTGCCCGACGACAGGGCACGGCGGCGAGGCGGCGGGGCATACTCGGATTTGAGCATCTTCACCTCTAATGGTGGATTTTCACCGGGGCTGCAAAAGTTTCAAACAAAATTATGACTGGGATCCTTTTGAGCCAGGAAGCTTCTTGACCATCCCAACCCTGCCGAGATGGCCGGAGCGCCGGCGACTGCGTCTTGCTCATTTCTCGGTCAACCATGGCCGCGCCACCCCAGCTTGCATGGGAGCCATGCAACAGCATGGATTGAGTCTCCTTACTCCCAGAAATCTTCCTGAGCAGATGGCCGGCGGTGGAGTGGCCTGACGGCGCCGGAGCAAAAGCTCGCCAAGAGAAGAAAACCCGAATTTAGGGTTTCGATCTGCAATCACTTTACTTGATCAAACTTTCACCAATTTTGGTGGAGATGATACCTAATCCCTACAGAAAATTTCCATCATTTTATTTTCAATTTTGTCCACTGTTGTGGAGACCGGCCGCGCGGAGCTAAGTTAGGTTTGACTACTCATACCCCTATATTGGATTTCTAGATGTCGAAACGGCCGTAGTGGCAAGAGGGAATTAAAAATAGGGGTTACTATTCACAACTTAAGTTGTGGGACACCTTTTCTTCTTCGCTGTTTGCGGAGATCCGACCGTTGGATCGTCACAAGTGTATGAACTTTTCCATGTTTCGACGAGACGGGCGAAATGGTAAACTCGGATTTCCGAGATCAGGCCCCGATCAAAAGTCGGTATTTTAGGGTCACTATTACTCTATTAATTTTCTATTTTTGCCATTAAATAAGTCCATAAACTATTTAAACTTAAATCTTTGGATTTTAAAAATCACGGTTACTACATCGTCGTTTTTATGTTTTGTTTTTGAACAAAGGGTTTAATTAACAAGCATTGATTAAAAGGATTTCACTTTTCATCACTTCAATTTAATTTGTGATTATGAATTAGCACTTTACTCCATATCATAATTCTTGGAAGATATTTCATTATAGGAGTTTTGATAATTATATTCATCAAATTTAAGTAATCATGTGTGATCTTTAGATGATTAATCTCTCCGGTTGTGTGAGTTCTTAGTGATAACATGAGACAACCGATAGACTACAAATTTGGGATTTAATCTTTCACATAAGAGATTGTATTTTCTTACAAGGTAATGAAATGAATTGCAAAAGATGGAGAAGAGTTACATCCGAAGGATTGTGAAAACTACCCACATGTTGGAAAGAGCTGCCCAGTCACGCCCCGGGGTCGAACTGCGACCCGGGCCCGCCACACGAGATCCGCCACCTATGCCAAC
>JAQNDB010004064.1:0-25788 GCA_029204045.2 Tillandsia leiboldiana | reverse complement strand
TTTTCTTTTTGAGAGAGAGTTGGAGTTGATGTTTTCCCGATGTAAAGTTTCTGGGGTAGGGTGTGTGGTTTGGTTTCGAGGACGAACCCTTTTGAAGGAGGGGAGAAATGTAAAGTACCGGGGCCTTGGATAGCGCGCCGACCACACAGATGACCTTGGAGCGGAGAGTTGCCTTGAGCATGGTGTATCTGAGGTTACAGTTGATGCGGGTTGATTCGGATCAACGCGGAAGCTCCAGCTCGATTCGGGTTTTTTCCCGGGCTTTGTAGGCCCGATTGGGATGAGATTGGAATTTCAGACTTCCACCGTGGAGCGCCGAAAATTCAGGAACACGTGGAACAGGTACTTTCTGATTAATTCAAAACAGCGAAGTTCGGAGAGGTTCCGGACTGACGCAGAGGGCCCGAGGCAAAAGTGAGTTGGAACTGGCAATTTTTGGGCCGTTAATGTTTGAGCACCCCGACTCAACGGATAAGCTTTTTGAGGAAAAAAATGCTGGGACACGTGTACTTTGATTACAGCGAGGTTCGGGAGGTTCCGGACTATTGACGCAGAGGGCCCGGAGGCAAAAAGTGATCGGAACTGGCCATTTTGGAGCCGGTACTGGATTTGAGCACCCGACTCAACGGATAAGCTTTTTTGAGGAGAAAAAGCTGGGGGACACGTTGTACTTTTGATGTACAGCGAGGTTCGGGAGTTCCTTACTGACGCGAGGACCCGGAGTCAAAAAGTGAGTTGGAACTGGCATTTGGAGCCGGTAAGTGATTGAGCACCCCGCCTCAACGGATGAGCTTTTTGGAGAGAAAAAGCTGTGAGCGCGTGTATTTTCGATTTACAGCGGAGTTCGGGAAGTTCCGGGCAGCGGCGGAGAGCCCGAAGGCAAAAAGTGAGTTTGGAGTTGGGGTTTTTGGAGTTAATTAATTAACGGATTTAATTAATAAAGCTTTTGCTTTATAAAAGCTTCCCAGCCCACTCCTCTGCAGCAGGAAAAGAGAAAGAAAGGAAGAAAGAAAGAAAGGAAAGGAAAAGAGAGGAAAGGAAGAAGAAAAGGAAGAAGAGGAGTTTCGAGCCGATCGTGGATTTTTGGACTCGCCGTTGGAGGCCGTGCGAAGCTCGGGGGCGTGCGACGTGCGACGACGAGGTAAGCAATTTCTCCTTTTTGAGGTTTCTTGGAGTTTTGAGCTTTAGGGATTTTTATAATTGGATTTTAATTGCTAAAAATGGGTTTTTTTGGATTAAATCGGATTTTCGGATTTATCGGATTTTTCGGAGCTTTTATTGGATTTGCCGTCGCCGGCGGCCGCGCGCGCGCGGCCCACGGCGCACGCGCGGCGCCAGGGTGCTGCTGTTGGCAGCACCCTGCGGCATCTTGCCGCTGGGCGCGGCGCCGCGTGCAGCAAAGAGCGGCACGCGGCGCTGCCGGGCCGCGCGCGGCGGGCCGCGCGCAGGGGCGCGCGGCAGGGCCGCGCGCAGGTGCGCGCGGCCCTCCTGGCCGCGCGCAGGCCGCGCGCAGGGCCGCGCGCGTGCGCGCGGGCCCCTCCTGGCCGCGCGCAGGCGCGCGCGGCAAGGCGCGCCCTGGGGCGCGCGGCAGGGCCGCGCGCGTGCGCGCGGGCCCTCCTGGCCGCGCGCAGGCGCGCGCGGCAGGGCCGCGCGCTGGGGCGCGCGGCAGGGCCGCGCGCGTGCGCGCGGGCCCTCCTGGCCGCGCGCGCGGGCGCGCGCGGCAGGCCGCGCGGCAGGGCTGCGCGGGGGCCCGCGCGCAGCGCCTCTGGGCGCTGCGCGCAGCGCCGCTGGGCACCGCGCGCAGCGCCGCTGGGCGCCGCGCGCAGCGCCGCTGGGCGCTGTGCGCAGCCGCCGCTGGGCGCTGCGCGGTGCGCTCCGGCACCGCGCAGCGGGTCGCCGCGCGGCGCTGCCTGGTTGGGCGGCCGTGCGTGCGGGCCTCCCTCGTCGCGCGGCTGGTTTTTCGCCGGCTCGGCGTGCTCCCGGACAGCGGTGGCGCCTCGGTTTGCGTGCCGGCACCGTTTTTCGCCGTCAACCGTTGTTTCCCACCGTTGCCCGCTGTCTTTCGCGGGTTTTCGCCGTGTTTTCGCCGTCGGAGCCGTGGGCCGCCGTCGGCCGCTGTTTTCGCTCGCTGTTTTGCGCAGTTTTTTCGCCGTTTTTCGCGAGCAGGTTGCGAGCAGTTTCGCAAGCGGTTCCGCTGTTTCGCTCGCTGTTTTTGCGCAGTTTTTCGCCGTTTTTCGCGAGCAGGTTGCGAGCAGTTTCGCAAGCGGTTTCGCTGTTTTCGCTCGCAGATTTCGCGCAGTTTCGCGCAGGTTTTCGCGCAGGTTTCCGCCGTTTTTCGCGAGCAGTTTGCGAGCGGTTTAGCGCGTTTTTCGGGCAGATTTCGCGAGCAGTTTGCGCAGTTTTCGCTGGTTTTTCGCAAGCTGTTTTTGAGCTGTTTTTGCGCCGACGGGGCTGTTTTCGCCGTCGGGCGCTGGTTTTTCGCCGACGGACTGTTTTTCGCCGTCGGGCGCTGTTTTTTCGCTGACGGAGGCTGTTTTTCGCCGTCGGATGCTCGGTTTTGACTGTGTGGATTGATTTTGCGATTTCTTCGCTTCTGGCAGCTTGCGGTGCGGTTTTAGCTTCCGCGGAGCGCGCGGTCGTGTGGTTGGTCGCCGCGTGCTCCGTTTTGCGTGCGGTTTCTGGCATCGGGCTTCGTGTTGCGTGCGGACCCCTTGGAGGCCAGGTAAGCCCGCTGTGCCAATTGCAAGTGTCGACGAGCAATTGGTGGCTTTCTGAGGTGGGTTGGTTTTCTCTCCAAGTCTACGGACTTCCTTCTAATTCTAATGTTTTAGGTTTGCATGCTAGTTTAAGTGTTTTCTTGGAACTTAGCTAGCACCCCCGTCATATGTGCATGAGTTTGACCAGACCCATTGTGAACCTTGATTTGGGCTAGGTTCCTTTATGCTTTAGACATCCCACTTTTCATATCCTTCGGGACTTAGAGTTTCCTCGCCCGGGTAGTGGGCCGAGTGGTCAGTGTGTTGTGGGACGGGTGTTGCACTCGGGCCCGGGGGGCCGAGTGGGGTCTGGTGGCTGGGTTAGGCCAGTGTTAGCATTTTGGGGAGCCGTTTCAGATAAACGGTGGTCCCGGGGGTTTTTCCTTTCCACTGTTCTTCTCGTCACCACCAGGTTGGGGTCGTGGTGCACGTGTGTTAGCAGGACCTTGAACCCAGAACCTTTTTGGATAAATACATGATTTTAGTCAGCCAATGTTTCTTCCAAGCCCCGCAAGGTTGTCTGAGTCTGTTCTCGTCCGTTGGGACAAAGGCGTCAGCTCTTCGAGGCTTGGGCATAAAACTTGATTTCAAAGGGTTTTCCTAAAAAGACTAAAAATCATTATAAAAGATGGCTTTCTCTCAGATCGAATGATTTTCTGAAATAAATGACATGGTTTCTTATAAACTTATCCACCCGAGTGGATTCGAGTGATCTGGGTTCTAAGGGCTGCTTTCTCTCTTGGGGACGTAGATGTTAGTCTCCCTGGGTTTCGGACCCTTCGTAGATCTGGCCGTGGAGTAGCTCCGGCCGTGAGTTGAGTGTTGAGTTCAGTGGAGTTGTATTGTGGGAGCCGTGGGAGAGACGGTGGTCCCAGCTGTGTAGTACCTTCGTTGAGTGGGTCTGTGTTGTGAGATTGAGTCGTGGAGGGTTCTCCGACTGAGTTTGTGCTTTGAGCATCGAGATACCGATCTGTTTGATCGAGGACCACAGCCTGCAGGAGCCACTTGTGAGACAGTGATACTGATGAGATACTTGAGTTCGGTGGGGTCGCACCCCTCGAACCACGCCCCGGGTGCGTTGATGATTCCGAGCCTGATGAGGCTGCGATGATGATACCGAGCCTGACGAGGCTGCGATGATGCGCCTAGTTCATATACTAGTGGTCGCTTGATACCCCTGGCCGTGCTACCATGGGGTCACTATGTGAGATATTGAGTTGTCCGTTGGGACACCCTGGTTGATACACCAGGGGGCGCAGGCTTGACTCGACTGGACCCGGGTGGGCAGTCGCCGAGATTTGAGATGTACTGAGGGAGTGATGGCGTAGCATGTGTCATAGTAGAGCGTCTTGGGCTTAGTACTTGTGACATATTGTCAGCAGTGAGTGACTGCATTCCATCATCCATAGTCTCTTCTTATTGAGCATAGTAGATAGAGGCATGATAGCTGTAGATTCTTTTCCAGCTTATTTATCTTATTATCAGTCTTTTCTCTATCTTATGCCTCTGGTAGACTTAGTGGGCAGACCGTGGTTCTTGGAGACGGTACCCACTGAGAACTACTGTAGGATGTAGTTCTCACACCCTCTGTCGGTGACAGGTTGCTGAGGCTTTCTTCCGTTCCTGCTGTGCTTGACTGGACGGACCGAGGACAGGGAGTCGCGTGATAGTTCCCTACCAGCATTGTTACTTTAGAGAGAGGTAGATGTACCATCCCGGATTGTGGGAGTTGGTTATGTTCTTGTTAGCTATCTCCCCTTTGGATTTGTAGATGTTGTATAGGTGCACTTCTTTTTGTATCATCTGATTTTGGGAGATAGGCTATGTGTTGTAGCAGCTTTGTAGTTGAAAAAAAAAAAAATTTTATAGTACAGCTTTTATCCGCTCTGATATCTGTGTAGCTGTAGTTTTGTCTTTTGCAGGCTTGACGCTTCGTCTGTACGGCAGTTTCCGTACAGATGGCGGATCTGTTAGCGAGCCCGGGTCGCAGTTTCGACCCCGGGGCGTGACACGGTCGATCTTCCAAAATTGTTGGAAAAGGGACGGTAGCTATTCCAGATGGCCCGATTTTGAAAAACGTCTTATTTGTTGATGGCCTTAAGACTAACCTCATAAGCATAAGTCAACTTTGCGACAATGGTTTTTCAGTTAACTTTTCATCGGTTGAATGCGTTGTAACTGATAAGGACCATGTCTTCTTTTTAAAAGGGGTTAGATCTGAAAACAATTGTTATATTGTTCCTAATAAATTTTTTGAAAATTGTAACTTAGCCGTTTTGAATAATGAAACTCTTTGGCATGAAAGGCTAGGTCACTTAAATTTTAAGGAACTTACTAGAATTTCAAACAAGGACGTGGTCAAGGGGATTCCAAAGCTTTTATTTAAACAAAATGTTGTGTGTGGTGGTTGCCAAAAGGGAAAACAGTCTAGGACTGCACACAAGAACTTGAACCACGTTGGTACAAAACGGCCCTTGGAACTTTTGCACATGGACTTAATGGGGCCGACCCGTCAACCATCTTTGGGAGGTAAATGGTACATCTTTTTATTGGTTGATGATTTCTCTCGGTTTTCTTGGGTAGCATTTTTGAGAGAGAAAGCTGATACGTTTGACTCTTTTCATGAGATTTGCCATCGTATTATGATTGAAAAGAATGAAAAGATCATTCGTGTTAGAAGTGATAGGGGTGGAGAATTCATAAATTCAAAATTCATTGACTTTTGTACTTCAAATGGCATTAAGCATGAATTCTCGGCACCCTATACACCTCAGCAGAATGGTGTTGTTGAGCGCAAAAACAGGGTTGTTCAAGAGATGGCGCGTGTGATGCTTCATAGCCGGAAATTACCGCTACATTTTTGGGCTGAAGCTGTGAACACCGCTGTCTATGTCATTAACAGAGTGTATTTGCGCCCAGGAACCTTGAATACACCATATGAGCTGTGGTTTAGTAGAAAACCGGATATCAAGTACTTTCGTATCTTCGGGAGTCGATGTTACATCTTACGTGACCGTGAAAATCTTGGAAAATTCGACTCTCGAAGTGATGAAGGGATCTTTTTGGGTTATTCTACGAATAGCAGAGCATATCGAGTATTTAACATTGAATCTAAAACGATCGTAGAATCTATAAATGTTAAAGTAGATGAAGCTTCTCATTTTGAATCTGAAAAATCTACCCTCGATATCTCTCTAGATGATGATTCTCCTGCTAGTGCATCTTCTCATAATAATACTTCCAATATTAATGATGCATCTAATGGTTCTTCTAGTTTATCTGATGTGCAGGAATCATCTCGTGTACCTCCGAGTACTCCGTTTCAACAAACGCTACGAATCTCCAAGGATCATCCGGAATCGAACATCATTGGAGATCCACAAGAAGGAGTTAGAACTCGAAGGCAGTTGGTTTGCGGACTTGCTTGCTACGTATCTTTAATCGAACCAAAGACAATAGATGAAGCTCTTCAGGATGACTACTGGATTAAAGCAATGCAGGAAGAGCTCCATCAATTTGAGCGAAACAAAGTCTGGGAATTAACGAAGCCTCCAAAGCAACATAATGTGATAGGTACCAAATGGATCTTCAAGAACAAGAAAGATGAAGATGGTACTATCATCAGGAACAAGGCACGACTAGTTGCTCAAGGCTACTCTCAAGTAGAAGGTATAGACTTTGACGAAACTTTCGCCCCTGTAGCTAGACTCGAGTCCATTCGTATATTGTTTGCTATTGCTTGTCATTTTAAAATCAAATTATTTCAAATGGACGTCAAGAGCGCATTTCTAAATGGGTTTTTAAATGAGGAAGTTTATGTAGCTCAACCGAAAGGTTTTGTAGATCATAAACAACCTAACCATGTTTTTCGTTTAAAAAGGGCTCTTTACGGTCTGAAACAAGCACCGCGAGCATGGTACGAAAGGTTAACAAAGCACCTTTTGGAAAAGGGCTATACTCGAGGGGGAGCTGACAGGACTCTCTTTGTGAAGCATTATCAAAATAATTTCATTGTAGCACAAATCTATGTCGATGACATTGTATTTGGTGCAACAAAAGATAATGATGCTTCTAAATTCGCGGAGACCATGGAAAGCGAATTTGAGATGTCCATGATGGGCGAACTGTCTTATTTTCTTGGATTGCAAATTAAACAAAATGATGAAGGTATTCACTTGAGTCAATCCAAGTATGCACTGGAGTTGGTCAAAAAGTTTGATCTAGAAAATTTTAAAGTTTTTCCAACTCCAATGGGAACTAGCCACAAGGGACTTGGAAGTGAATCACATAGTGAGAATGTAGACGAGAAACTGTATAGAAGTATGATTGGAAGTCTACTTTACCTCACGGCTAGTCGCCCGGATATATCCTTTAGTGTTGGGATTTGCGCGAGATATCAATCAGCACCAAAGGAGGTTCACCTGAAAGCGGTGAAACGGATCATCCGGTATATCAAAGGATCAATTAATTTCGGAATTTGGTATCCTATGGGAACAAGTTTGGACATTGTTGGATACTCAGATGCCGATTGGGCAGGATCAGTGGATGATCGGAAAAGTACGAGTGGTGCATGCTTCTATCTTGGCCATTGCCTTGTTGCATGGCACAGTAAAAAGCAGAATTGCATAGCACTCTCGACTGCCGAAGCGGAATACATTTCAGCTGGAAGTTGCTCAACTCAACTCATTTGGATAAAAAGCGTACTGAGCGACTTCCGCATTTCAGCATCTTCGGTAACAATTCTTTGTGACAACACAAGTGCAATTAACATTTCTAAAAACCCTGTGTTGCACTCTAGAACAAAACATATTGAACTTAGATATCATTTTCTTAGAGAGCTAGTTGAATCAAATACTCTTCAACTTTCATATATTTCAACTGAGGATCAATTAGCTGACATTCTAACAAAACCTTTGGATCAAAAACGTTTTATTCATTTACGAAAAGCAATTGGGATGCTTTCCTTGAAATAATCTTCTTTTTGAAATCTTTGCTTAGGATAGGTTTTGTATTTGTTTTTGTTTTGTTCTTTATCTATGTTTGTACATAGGACATTAATTGAGCATAGATCATAATTGACTTTAATTGCATCTTTTCGCACATTTAGAAATTTATTATGCTTTTGCCATCATAATATTTCACTGTTGCAATGATCATTTATGTTAATTAAATCATCTTCTAAAGTGATCAAAGTCAATTTCTCTCTCTCAATGATCTCTTGGTATAGTCATTATCTTATTTGACCGTTTAGTCGAGTATGAAATCGAGATCAATTTTTGGTTGAATACTTTATATCTTAAATAATTGATAGCCAATTGAGGGGGAGTCAAAGATAATGTAAAATGCTCAAAAGATGTGGAAAGAGTTACATCCCAATGAGGAGTGTGAAAACTACCACCACATGGAGGAAAGAGCTACCACCTCGGTCGTCCGAGTATTGTGTGCAGCTACCACATGTATACCAAGCATGGTTGTTCAAATTTTTGATTAAGTAAAATGCATGTTGAAATACTTGACTCTGTCAAATTTCAAGGTTGGTATAAGGTGGGATTTTAAAGAAAGATGCTCAAAGAGCCACTCTCTTCAACAGATTGTCTAGAAATATTATCTACTATATTTGGGATTTCAAACATCTATTGATCTTTGTATTTCATTTTCTTTACCGAATTGATTATTTGATAAAGGCATTACTCATAAGATCAAGTTAGATGTGATTGAAGGTGTTCAACTTTAAGGGATTTAATTTTTGTAAATTTTCGTTTCATTTTTGGATATTATTGATAGATTTGGCATAATCTAATTCTTGTTGTATGAAACGATGATTTTTGTTTAAAGTTGATACACATTTGTGCTTACAATCTTTTTCTGGATTTTCCTGAATTTCTCTAAAGAAAAAGTTGGGGCCGATCCGGATCGGGCTAGATGATCCGGATCCCGAACGCAGGAATTCTTCTGCGGGCTGACGATCCGGATTGTGTCTGCCGATCCGGATCCCGAACGCAGTTTCTTACTGCGGGTAGCCGATCCGGATCGCAGTTATGAACTGATCCGGATCGCGGCTAGGTTTTATAAGGAACGAAAGGGGTTTTTGATTTCTTTACTCCAATCTTTTGTTCAAAAGTTTCCAGAGCGCTTCTCTCTAGATTTCATCCTCCTTGGAAGCTTTCAAACTCAAGTTCTTCAATTCCAAGTAAGTTTTGTTGATCAAAATCTCGGTTTTTCACCGTTTTTCTCTTTTCCTCCTCAAACGTACGAATTTCTTGGATCAACCTTGTTTGTGGATGGTTTTTGATCAAATTTCTTTTGAAATAAGAACTCTGGGTTGTTTAGTTTTGATTATATGCTAGGTTTTCTCCTGATTAACGGATTTTTAGGCTTCGATTTCTAAAATTTCGGTTTTAGGGCATATAATAAGGATTTTTGAAATTCATGCAATTGATCTATTTTTAAAAGTCCTTTTGCAAAACTAATTTGATTCTTAGTCTCTCTACATGATAATGATTCTTTGGATATAATTTTTCAATTTTTGAAAACTAAGAATTTTTGTGTTCTTGAGTTGGTCTTCACAGGATTTAAATCTTCTCAAAGCACTTGGATCAATGGGATTCTCATGGATCATTCTTTTGTTGGTCACAATAGTGCACACTCGGGCCACAAACAAATTAAAGAGAGCTAAGAAAACACAACAAAAAGGTGAATTTGTCGAGGTCAGTGATACAGAGGTGGATTGTCACGAGATAGATTGGACTGCATTGACAGATGATGATGAATCATTGCCTGAACAAAAGGCGTCCGATGCTTCGAAAGGAAAAGCACCCATGGACAAAGGAAAAGCGCCTATGACTAAACCAACCATCTCTGTGAAAAGGAAACGAGTAACTAGACGTTTTGGACTACGACGAAACGCTGATTTTAACACACCGATAGTTCCTGACTCCCCGCCTCGCGTGGAAGGAGTGTTCGTCAGCATGGATCGCGTTCGAGCATTTGAACGTCGTGAATGCATCGGTGAACGTCATGTCAACATTGAAGCTCTCCGAAATCACTCACCTGAGTTTGGAACCTTGATTGAGCAAGCTAATCTCATCCAAGTCTGCCGATTCCCCGAACTACTTGGGTATTGTTTGTATCGTGTAAGGACCTTTTACACGAATGCAACACATCTTCAAGAAGGAGAACATGGATCAATGCATTTCTATACAATTATCCAAGGGATGAAACTTAAAATCACTCCGCAGCTAATTGGCGAAGTTCTTGGAATGGAATCTAACACATCGGGGGTCAACTTTTTGAAAGGAAAATGTTTGACGAATGCCTTGTGGCGAACAGTGATAGATAAAATCTGTTTGGAAGGAACGAATTCAGCTAATGGTAAAAGTGTAAAATCCAAACATCTTCGACTGGAGTATCGATTTCTAAATTTCATCACGTGTTACAACATTCTACCTAACATGCAGACTAAGGTCGTGAGATGGGAGAGACTGCTGTTCCTATATCTCTTAGGTCATCCCTCTGAGGCTGTAGGATTGAACATGAATATCCCCTACATAATTTGGAATAGAATGTCAAGATATATTGTACATCCTCATCCTTCTGAGCGACTTCCGTTTCCGTTAATCATCATGAGGATCTTACAAAAGTTTGACATTGATATAAGCTCGACATCTTATCAACACTGTTGGGGGATGATAGATGAGTCAACGATTGTGAAGTCACTTCATAAATTACCACATGTTACTCCGACACATTCCACTGGAAAGAAACCTTGTGTCGGCACCTCGGCCTCACCGTCTCAACAAGCATCAGAACAAAGGCGAATGTCTGAAGAACTCGAGATCATAACGGCATCCCAAATTACATTGACCAAGAAAGTAAATTCAATGAGGAAATTGATCAAGCACATGTTCACTAAAATGGGATTTAGTGCGTCTGAAGATTCAGACTCCGATAACTGATTTGTGCTTTAACAATTTTTGTGCAGATTTGTGCAGGATTTTATCTCTTTAGTTCAGCTTTTAGGACTTACCTTTAGTTCTAGTTCTTACTTTTCGGAACAATTTTTGAAATCTTTAACTCTCCTTAAATTTTTGTGTTTTTGGCTAATTTTGTGACAAAAAGGGGGAGAGAGTTTATAGAGAACTTGAACAATGATTGATTGAACATGATGATGTGTTGGAACATCAAAGGTAAGTTGAAACACAAAGGTAAGTAGAACTTCAACTTTTGGTTTTTCCATTTGTATGAATGCATGCCTCGACTAACTATTTGCTAACTATTTGGGCATGTAATATAACTAACAAGTTGATGTTCACTAACAAGTTTGTGACACTTGGTTTTTGATTGCATAGAAGATATGTTGGTTCTTAACTCTGATCAATTACATATCTATATATATATAAGTTTGTCACAAACATGTTCATGACATTTGGTTTTTACGTGCAAAGAAGATATGTTGGTGTTTATTTAACTATGATCAGTTTCCATATCTGAATATAAATGTCATGGTAAGTATAAATGAGTTTAAACTTCATCTCTGTTTGTGGTTTTTGAATAATACAAAATTCTTGAGGTATCTAACGATTTCTTTTGTCAAGAATGATTTCTTTTTGCAGAGAGTACAGATGTCTAAGTCTAGAGTCTGTTTTAGGAGTTTAACTCATGAATTGTATTTTGGATCTCCATTGTAAATTTTTTGTTGTATGGTGATAGCAACAAAAATATCTTTTTGAATTTTCTTTAGTGGATCTATGTTTTGTCACGAAACCGCCAAAGGGGGAGATTGTTACGGAATTTGAGTTGGCGTAGTTTCGTGAAAGTCTCAAGTCTTGAAGATTGAAGGTGAAGAAAGTTGGATCATTTAACTCAATCTCAAGAAAGAAGAATTCAAAAGGATCAGGTATGTTTAACTAAAGAATTTGTGTGATCCGAATACTTCTTGTAGTGTAGAAACACTTGGAAGAATCTTTCATTGCATAAAAATCAAAAACTGGACTTGGGACATGTTCAGGATCCGGATCAGGTTGTTCGATCCGGATCCCGAAGGTGGTTCGTTCATACATCGTCGCAATCCGGATCGTAGTCTCTTGATCCGGATCCCGAACGTTGATGTTTGGTGAACTGTATGAACGATCCGGATCGTAGTCACATGATCCGGATCCCGAACCTTCGTTTTTCTGGAATTGGCTGTTTCGTTATGACGATCCGGATCCTAGTTATCACGATCCGGATCGCCGTCCGTAAAAATCCAGAAATGGCAGTTTTTTGATTCTTATCTCCTTCCTAGGGTTTCTAACCTATAAATACACCCTATGACTCCTTTTCTAGGGTGAATCCACATAGCCGTCATTTTCTTGTATCATCTTATACGGCTATAGATCCACATATAGAGAAGAAAGGAAATCATTAGAGAATACTCTATGTTTCTTCATCTATATTGATTAGTTTGATTCTAGGTTTTCATACTCACATCTTGAGTTGAATCAAACTAATGAATACTTAGATGGTATTTCCGATCTATCTTTGATCTAAGTATTCGGCGGATCATCACCACCCAAAAACAACGATTTACCCCAAAAATCGGCGCGTGGATTCGCGTGTCCTTGTGGATTCAAGGTTCAATCGCTCTCGTGGATTCGGAGCGAGGCACGTTCGTGGATTCGGACGGTGCTATTGGGTGAAGACCGTGGATTCGGTCGGACGTCGTGGATTCGACGTTGGATGCCGTGGATTCGGCGTTGGGCGCAGATCGTGGATTCGAGAAGCGTCTGGAGCGAGCGGAGAAGATCCTCTAGGAGCGTATGGAAAAGGTTGAGTCGTAAGTGTGTACGGTAAATCACCTTGTACGTGTTTTAATTCTAGTGGATTTCTGCCGTGTTATCGGTCCCGTGGTTTTTTACTCCGGTGATGGAGTTTTCCACGTAAAAATCTTGCGTGTTATTTTATTTTCCGCATTGGGTTTTATCGCAACGATTTTTGGAGTGTTTATACGTTTACACCTATTCACCCCCCTCTAGGTGTTTCTTCCCCTATTTAGATCCGTATTATATACGACCCAACAGGCTTTCCACTGCTTTGTTGGGGCTTTTCCCGAGCTCCTCTGTGAATGAGTCCTTAAGCATAGTTGTTCCTCATCTTGTGCCCCATCTCTCAAAGGAGTTTCGAAATTTTTGGAAGCCGCGACATCGGCGATTTCTGCGATTCGGCGCACTGTGACGTTCTTCTTCCAGTGTTCTTTTCCGTCGCATTTCGGTCCGCGGGCTCCCTTGGGCTACTCCGAGGGACTTTTTGAGTGATTCTTGCGGCATTATCTTCACGACAGCGGCGGAGTATTTATGGATTTTCTCGGCCTACGAGTATCGGAATGGGGCATATAAATACTCGATTCGTATCTACACTTCGCAAGGAACGCAACGGTGATTTTTCTGGATTTTTCTGAGGACTGCACAGAGTGGTTCGCAGATTGGGTGTTCTTGGACTCGTTGGAATCGTGGGAACCTGTGGGTTATCCACATTCAGTTGGACCTTAGATCGACGCGCATTTTCAGGTGGGTTGTTTCGTCTCCAAAATCGGTGGACGGTTCTCTAATTCTATGGAATAGCAAGCATGCATGATTATGAGATGTGTTAGGAAGTATGTTAGGGAAAGAGATGATATTTTCCTTGTGTTGTTATTGAGATCATATCGGTTAATGCTCCCTTTTTGTGTTAATAATTGTTATTATTGGAACTCTGACCTAGCACCCTGTCATATGTTGGATGTTTAACCAGACTAGTAGAAAACTCCAACTTATGCTAGGTTTATTTATGTTTTAGACATCCACACTTTATATTTTATCCCTGGACATAGTGTTTTCCTCACCCGGGTAGTGGGCTGAGTGGTCGGAATTTCTCTTAGTGTAGGATGCATGTTACACTCGTGCTTGGGGGCCGAGTGGAGTCTGGTAGATGTAGCTAGTCTTGTACCAGTGGAGGGAGCCGTTTGGGTAAACGGTGGTCCCGGGCATTAGCCCTTCGGGGTTTGGGAATAAAACTTGTTTTGTAACTTATTTTCCTAAAATAGCTAAAATTCATTAAAATGGGTTTTTTTAAATCAAGATGGTTTTACAAAAAGGAACTACTTTTAATCCTCACCCCGCGTGGGTTCGAGTGAAAATGGTTTTCAGTAATAAATATCACATTTTTCTGTAAACTTCCTCACCCGAGAGGGTTCGAGTGATCTGGATTCTAAGGGTTGTCTTTTTCTTTGGGTCGAGAACAATGAGAGGCTATGCCTAGAGCCTGTTCTCGTTTGATTTGGATTGTAGGTTATAGTCTTTCGGGGTTTTCGGACCCTTCATTGTTGTCGGCTGTGGAGTATACCCTATTAGTGAGTTTGCATGTTGGGTTGATGTCCTATTTGGGGAGCCGTTGGGTTGACGGCGGTCCCGGCTGTCGAGTATTTCCAGCCAGTGAGCTAGAGATGTGATTTGAGTACTCTCGATCTTGTTGATCGTGGATTTGGATTATAGCCTACATGAGCCATATTGAGCTCGACAGAGATGCGTAGATACTATCCTTGGTGGGGTCGCGCCCCTCGAATGCCACTCCGGAGCAGAGCCTGTTACTTTACTATCGCGACTTGTCGACGCGGTCCCTCTGGCTGGGCCTTTTTTAGGCAGTCACGGAGGCCCTACGTAAGTCCAGTCCCTCGTGGATGTAATGGCAGTAGGTGGGCGCAGGTTTGACTAGACCCTATGTGGCAGTCACTGTGATTGGGTTTATTGAGTATATTGGGTTAGAGTCGATGCATCATGTTTCATCTATATCACCCTTTGAGCATTTAGATAGAGGCATGGTAGCTGCAGAGTTATTTCCATCCTTTCCCTTATAGTACTGCATCTGTTATTTTATGCCTCTAGTAGACTTAGTGGGAAGACCGTCGGGCTTGGTGGCGGTACCCACTGAGAACTACGTGTTGGTGTAGTTCTCACACCCGCTGGGGGTTCTCCCCCCCATCCTCTTTCCTCTCCTTTGTTTTGCAGAGTCTTCTGCGGGTGTTGCTGATCCTTCTGTTGCTGATCGAGGCGAGGGAATCGCGTAATTCGGGCCCAAAAACCGAGCCCGGCCCAGCCCACTCGACCAGCGCCTGAACGCGCCTGGGCGCGACGCTTGTCTCGAAAACGGGACAGCGGTGCCCAGCCGCTCGGGCGCTGCCGCGTGTCCCGCGCGGGGCGGCGGGGTGGGTTGCGCCCGACAATGGCGGTGCGCCACCTGGCGCCCGTGTGCCTGGCGCACGCTTGCCCGCCCACCACGCCAGCCGGGCCGCCCAGTCGCCACTTGCCACGCCTGTCACGCCCCGGGGTCGAAACTGCGACCCGGGCCCGCCAAACAGATCCGCCACCTATGCCAACCTGCATAGGCGAAGCGTCCTACCTGCAAGAAAAGTACTATAACTAAACAGATATCAGAGCTATAAATGAAAATCTACTGTAACTAAAATCAATCACTGTACAACTGGAAATAAACAACACTGTCTGCCTCCCCAAAATAATAATAATACAATATCCTCGAGTACAAGCTCTAAACCCAACCGGGAGGTAACTCCAATATATATACAACAGTGTACAGTCTCTCAATACAAAATATCCTCACTACAATAGTCTCTCAAAAGAGGAAAAAGAAACAGCTAATCTACTGATGATCTCCTCTGAAGGGTACCGCTACTCTCCAACGACGGGTAGGGATCTAGCTCGCGACTCCCTCGCCCCGATCAGCAACCATAGAGTCGGCAACACCCGCAAGACTCTGCAAAACAAAGGAGAGGAGAGAAAAAAGGGGGGAAACCCCCAAAGGGTGTGAGAACTACACCAAAAAGAGAGTTCTCAGTGGGTACCACCGCCAGACCCGACGGTCTGCCCACCAAGTCCTCAAGAGACAAAAACTAACCCAAGTCATAAGACTGAAATGAGTAAGCTGAAGACTCTCACAGCTACCCTGCCCCTAACTAAAGGCTAAAAGGGGGAGAACCAAACAGTGGTATGCAACCACTAGCACATGAAGTGCACCGTCGACCCAATCGAGCTGACTGCCACATCTGGTCCAGTCAAACCTGCGCCCACCTACAACCACCTCCCGCTGACGGGCAGGAATTACGTAGGGCGTCCAAACGGACTAGCTCGCTATCGAGCAGAGGATCAAGCAGGCTATGGTCAAAATCCATGCTCTCTCTCAGAACGGATAGAATCAAGATGCTCAACCTCTCACACAGCGGTCAAAGTACTCGCAACAATACGGGACCACCGTCAACCAGACGGCTCTCAACAATACTAGCACTGATCTAAACTCAACTACCAGTCTGCACTCGGCCCCCAGGCACGAGTGTAACAATAAAAGTATTTGACCGAAATAAACTCAATCGAATGAACCGGTATAAAACCCGGTACTGCCTGCTCTGTCCAAATGACCGGAACCCAACACGGTCTGACCGGAACCCGACACGGTCTGACCGGAACCCAACACGGTCTGACCGGAACCCAACACGGTCTGAAGCCTACTCCGGAGCGGCACTCGAGGGGAGCTACCCACACGAGTCAAGCATCTCTGTCATCAATATCACCAGTATCTCTAAACAGCAGGACTTGATCATCAATCTGATCAAAGTGGGAAAACTCAACCATCAAGGAAAGACCCGACCTCAATCGGATGCAACTGAACGATAAGTGGGAAACTCCATCCACTAAGTAAAACTGATACCCAATCAGGTGCATAGAGAAACATCCGGTCAACCGCCCAATATCCGCGGTTGCCGCAAAGCCCCACAACTAAACCAACCTGTCCCAGACACGAAGTCCTGACTACCCTATCCAGACCCCCTGCTCGAACCCGAGCAACACTGACCACCTGACTAACAAGAAGGAGAAAGGAAAAGCATGGTTTCTCCTAAGTCAAGTTCCAATAAGTAGTGCAGCAGTAAAAGATGGCCTAACTACATGACCATACAAGCATGCAATTGTCCTCAAGGAAATAAAAGGGGGTAAAGCATAATAATAGTTCCTTTAGGAATAAACAACATGCCGGAATCCCAAAACTAGACCTGTCCACAATTCAGGGTTCATCAATAGAATGATCATAATAACTCCTCAGAGTACAAATCCGCACATAGCTACGAAATCCTGTCCCAAAGCATAATCCAACCACATGAAAGGCTATGTGCTAACATGGCATGTTACATAATCTCATAGGGTAACATTATCCTAGGTAAGCTTACACTAGTCATCACATAGATGTCCAAGTCATGCAAGTCCTCAGTATATCTCATAAATACTATTCTTGCAATCATTTATACCAATATCATTAACCAGCTTACCTACTTACCAACATAACCCATGTACCCTACACATGCATGCATCAGTCATAGAGGGGTGACATCCCCACAAGTGGACTTATATTTGCCACAGCATAATCATTGCCTTAAACAATTACTGATAAGAAGCTTACCCACCTGAAGCGCTTAAACCAAGGCAAACCTGAAGTCGGTGAAGGGGGTAGACGCCCACGGTCCAAAATCTGCCAACATAACACCCTCGGTACAAGTCGCGCACGCCTTGGCTCCAAACAACTGAAAGCACCCCTGGGCACAACAATAAGGCTCTACATTACACTTTTATTCCAAAATTAACCAAGTATACATAATCTGAAAATCAGTCCCAAAGCTGTGCTTATTTCACCTACTGCAATTGCCCAGAAAAATCCAATAAAAATATCACAGCAATCCTCGCGTCGATACCTTCGAGACGAGTAACTGTACGTCCAATTCCGAGCCCCGTAGGCCGAGTTACAAATTCCACAGTACAGGTGCGCAAAACCACACAGCAACATAACTGTAATTCCATTTACAGATAAGGGGAAGAACATATACCTTCGGGCAAAACTCAGAAAAATCCAAGAAAAATACTGTGATATTCCTTGCGTCGATTAGATGAAAAAAGTGTACAAGCACGTCGCCATACGATGCCCGGTTGCGGAGATAACGCCGAAAGACCACGCCGCTGTCCAAATCTCCATCACAGAAATGGGGTCACAGTAAGCTCGAACAAACACCTCGAAAAGCGCGAAACTAGGGGGAGAAGAGAATACCAAGATTGCAGCTCTGCCAGTCGCGGATCCAACGGCGCAAGAATCGCCTGAAACTGAGGTCGGAGTAGGCCGGGGGAGCTCGTGCACCGAAACGCGACGAAGGGGAACACAATAAGACGAGCGTCGCGCCGCGCATCCGTCCAGCTGGAAAAATCTCGCGCGCTCCGCGAGGTCCGCGGCGCCCCGCCGCACCCTCACCAAATCTCTTCCCTCACTCCTTCTCTCTCGGTTGAAGAAGAAGAAAAGAAAAGGACAAAGAGATGGTGTGCGGGGAGAAAAAGGAAGAAGAAGAGAAGAAAAGGGAGGAGGAGGGGTTCCCGGTGGACCGGGTCCACGGTGCACCGGCCACTGCCAGCCGGTCCACCGCACAGGGCCTCGTGCGCCAGGCGCAGGCACACGCCTGCCTGACCACGCGGCGCTCGGCCAGTGCGCCACGCGGGCGCGGTTGCCGCGCGCCACACGGGCGCGTGACACCCAACGCCGGGGGACATGCAGCGCCCCCCCCCCCGCGTGACCATGCGCGCCAGTGGGGGCCCACCACGTGGCGGCCCCCCGCGAGACCCTGCGCGCCAGTGGGGGCCTGCCACGTGGCGGCCCCCCACGCCACACACCGCAGGCGCGCTTCCCCAGCGCGCCTGCCTGCCGCGCCCAGGCGCTCCGTACGCCTCGAACTACGCGCCAGCGCCTCCTCGGGAACCGTGCCATCGCGCCACGCCACAAGATTCGTGCCGCGTCGCCTCGAAAAACGCGCACGTCAACCGGGTTCTAAAACAAACAAGTAAATAGTCCATTCTCAACGATTTCGCGTGCTGAATCCAAATACGGTGTCCGATTCTCCAAATTCTCATCCGAAAATTTGCCGAAAGCCCCCGGAAAGCCTACTTGATCCGATTTTCGCGCTGGGTCCATACCAAAAATCCGATTTGCCAATTTCCAACTCTAAAAAAATTCCCGAAGGCAACCGGAGAGGTGATCCTTTATCCAAACTTCGCCCCGAGTCCAATTTAATATCCATTGCGCGTGAAATCACTTCTAAGCATTCGACGGGGCCATCTGACTATTCTCGTGATCCATTTAACACACCGAGTCCATCAAAAGTGTCCAATTGGTGTACAAACGCCACCGACACGCCACCTAGGCCACCAGGAGCTGCTGATCAACCAGTAATCACATCGTGGGGATCCAGGTCCTCACATCCTCCCCCACTAAAGAAAGTTTCGTCCTCGAAACTAGCTCAATTCCACCAGGAGTCACAAACACCAAGGGTAAGTACTCCACATCGTCATCTCCAGCTCCAAGTCGCTACTCACTCCCCGTGACCCCTCCTCAACAACAACAACAGCGACAACCAGCACGGCATAGCCCGATTGCGCAACCTCTAATCTCACGAGCCAGAATTCGCAACGGGCGTCCCTCGTACTCCAAACATTCCTAGATCTCAAAGGGGGCGAGTCAATCACGGGTGAGGGATCCAAAAACACATTACTCCTGAGCTGAGACGTAAAACAACACAGAGGCTCCATCAAAAGCTGGGGGAAAAACAGAATAACCATCGGTGCAACACGCACCAAACCACATCCTGGTGTAAATCTCAACAAGGTGACCCGAAGCATACCCACGCATTCATCCAATAAGCTGGGGTCTTCTCTCGGTTGCTTCCCGATCCAAAATCACCCGAATGGGCTACTCACCCACGGGCTACCCTCAAAAGGGGTCCTCAAGAGACACAATCTCATGCCACAGTTGGTCACTCAACATGCCAACAAAACCCCAACAGACCCACGAGTCGAAGTCGATCTCTCAACTAATAAAGGACACCCTGACGGGGATCAAACCGTCAGTGAACGGGACTGAAAACTGGCAAAAAGGCGATCATAATGCTGATGCCCAAACTCGCGGTCAAAAATCCGAACCAGCAACGATAATCCGCGTAAATCCCACACAAAATGCTGAAAGCTGTAGGCTCCACTGATGCCACCTGGTAGAAACTGTAAACTGAAGCTGAAATCTTAATCTATCACATGGTATAGAACGGAAATGCTGAGTGATCAACACCGATAGCCAAGCAGGCATGGCCTACGCCCAGGTATATCAATCAAAGCTGGGAATACAAGGCGTACTGAAAGGCTCAACTGTGGGATCCAAGCTGCCTGCAAAACAGCGGTTCGTCCTACCACAATACTCATAAGGTTGGACTAATGAAGTGTGGACCGAAAATCAACCCACGGTAACTCTACAGCCACAATGGGAGGCATCACTAAAACACACAAATCCATCTCTCAACACTGGAACACTAGCCTTGGCGCTGGTATCCGTCTCATTATCCATTGGCCATGCTCTCCCGGCACTGCCAAGTCTAAGAAGCTCCTCACCTCAAGGATAAATGTTGGTTTCAGCCAAACTCGAATAACATCCATTTGGTCGGATTCCACCGCCGCTCCAATGGCTAGAATAAGGTGACCCCAGTAGGCCTGCACTTGGAGCTAAAACTCGTACCTCAATAGCTTGGCATACAGCTTCATCCACACAGGCATGGTAGCACATCCACAATGTGCTCCTCGTGCTCCGAGTCGCTCTGGGAGTAAAGCAAGTATCCTTGGGGGAACACCACTCCCAATCCGTCCAAGTATAACTGGGACATACAATCCCTCAGGTCTCGAAGTCACAGGGCATTAGTCATTCCATTTGGCCTCACTTTGCTCCCGTAACGCCCTTACCAGATCCTGAATGCCCTCTAGGCAAAGTCCTCGGCTGTCTGATCCCAAGTAGGTACTCGCATCTTACAATAACTGCCGGAGTATAGCTCCATCAAAAGGTCCTAGGTACCATCCAGACCTGTCTACACTCGAACCATAAAAGGACCCTCACAGTCGTGTATCAACGACGTGGCATCACCACCGTGTACTAACGGCGTGGCACTAGGTCAAACAGACCCCTCGATCCATCAGATCCTGCAACTACGCCATCAGCTCTCTCAGCTCTACAGGCGATATCCAATGAGGTGTTGTCGAGGGTGGCGCGGTCCCCCGAACCACATCAAACGCAATCTCTATCTCCCTAACCGGCGGCATTGCCAACAACCAAGGTGAATTCACACTCGGGATCTCGTGGGCAACAGAGATAACCTTGAGTCCCGGTGCCGCCGAAAGCACCTCTCACACTGTCGCTATAACCTGCGTGCCCTAGTAATCCCAACAAGCAAGCCTCCTCTTGTCCGCCTTGCCGAAGATCAAAGTCCTCTCACGCCGCAGTCAGACATTCTGTGGCATTGTGCCAAACAATCTGAAGCACAGGGTCGAAGCACCGAATTGCTACAATTCCCAATAATTCTACCGGTAACTCGCGGTCTCGGCCGCACTGGACATGATCCAAAAACCTCCTCCACATGCACAACAACAACAGGAACCTGTACCTCTAGTGCACGTGGTAACAAATCTGCCTTTAGTCCAGACAAGAATGAAACATGCTCTAACTCCGACTGCTGTGGTGAAATCCCACCTGCGACACTCGATCCACTACCGTGGCGCCCTCCCACCGGGCGGCACAGATTCCTCCGCTCAAAGCAAGTGGTTGTCGCTCAATCTTCCTGAAAATCAGGACTATCCACAAGGAAGCACGACCTCTGTCTCTGATCACATTGAGGCGACGAATAAGGTCCTCCGCAGATAACAAAACCACGCTACCGCTGCGCCACTCCGATAAAGGTACTGATGCTGCCATCGGGGTCCACCCGATCTCCGGCATCTCGGGAACTCGTTACCCAGGAAAAGGAAATCAGAAATGCCTCTGCCGGCCGATCTGTCCTCCACCACCCGGCGCCAAGCGCCAAAATCCAGAACTCGCCTCTGGCGGCAGATCCCTATCCAAAGGAACTGCAGCGCCACGCTCCAAACACAACGCCTACTCCAACGAGGCGTCACAACCTATAACGGAGGGACTAAATAAGCTGAAAGGTATCCTGGCGCAAGCCACTCCCAGTCACACATATCCTGTGCGCCTCATCCCACGAAATCTGGAGCGCGTAGTTCAACAACTGCAAAAACTCTCTAGCATAGGGAGGCTCTGAATTGATCACTCCAATACCACCAACCACGACTCTGCCTCCAAAGGCTCCAAACTCAATCTTACGAGTCGGGGTGGATCATCTGCCAAATATGGCTCAATAGGTCGATCATGTCCCACAGCTCACCAGCTGTCAACCATCCACCCTGCCTCGGTGCCTCGACACTAACATTGGCACAGAGGGGGCTACTCAGTGCTCCGACAAACTGTGTCACCAAGACCAGCTGCTCCCGCAGCCGCTGATAAAGCCTCTGACAATCCTGTCATCTGGGTCCGGGGTTCTCTGACCTCAATCCAGGTATCCGGCCCAAAACCAACTACTCAAGCTCAATAGCTATGACAGGATGCACACGGGTCAAACCCAGCGTCGGGGAGACACCGCTCGCCACGACGAAACAACAAAACAGCACACAACAACACCGACCCAATCCAGCGAAAGTCTAAAGCATGTCACCCATTCCACAGCATTATGTTGTCTGCAGCCAACATAATCACTTAGGAGAATAAACATGCCAATCCCTCCTCCCTTCCCATGGGAGAGGTATAAACTCAATCAGGACTCTCGCTAAAAGTCACGACTCTCACGAAGTCAACCAAGGGTCAAACCATAAGCCTAGGGTTTCTAAGTCCACCATGACCTACAACCTAGGCTCTGATACCACTCTAATCTGTCACGCCCGGGGTCGAAAAACTGCGACCCGGGCCCGCCAAACAGATCCGCCACCTATGCCAACCTGCATAGGCGAAGCGTCCTACCTGCAAGAAAAGTACTATAACTAAACAGATATCAGAGCTATAAATGAAAATCTACTGTAACTAAATCAATCACTGTACAACTGGAAATAAACAACACTGTTGCCTCCCCAAAATAATAATAATACAATATCCTCGAGTACAAGCTCTAAACCCAACCGGGAGGTAACTCCAATATATATACAACAGTGTACAGTCTCTCAATACAAAATATCCTCACTACAATAGTCTCTCAAAAGAGGAAAAAGAAACAGCTAATCTACTGATGATCTCCTCTGAAGGGTACCGCTACTCTCCAACGACGGGTAGGGATCTAGCTCGCGACTCCCTCGCCCCGATCAGCAACCACAGAGTCGGCAACACCCGCAAGACTCTGCAAAACAAAGGAGAGGAGAGAAAAAAGGGGGGAAACCCCCAAAGGGTGTGAGAACTACACCAAAACGAGAGTTCTCAGTGGGTACCACCGCCAGACCCGACGGTCTGCCCACCAAGTCCTCAAGAGACAAAAACTAACCCAAGTCATAAGACTGAAATGAGTAAGCTGAAGACTCTCACAGCTACCCTGCCCCTAACTAAAGGCTAAAAGGGGGAGAACCAAACAGTGGTATGCAACCACTAGCACATGAAGTGCACCGTCGACCCAATCGAGCTGACTGCCACATCTGGTCCAGTCAAACCTGCGCCCACCTACAACCACCTCCCGCTGACGGGCAGGAATTACGTAGGGCGTCCAAACGGACTAGCTCGCTATCGAGCAGAGGATCAAGCAAGGCTATGGTCAAAATCCACGCTCTCTCTCAGAACGGATAGAATCAAGATGCTCAACCTCTCACACAGCGGTCAAAGTACTCGCAACAATACGGGACCACCGTCAACCAGACGGCTCTCAACAATACTAGCACTGATCTAAACTCAACTACCAGTCTGCACTCGGCCCCCAGGCACGAGTGTAACAATAAAAGTATTTGACCGAAATAAACTCAATCGAATGAACCGGTTATAAAACCCGGTACTGCCTGCTCTGTCCAAATGACCGGAACCCAACACGGTCTGACCGGAACCCGACACGGTCTGACCGGAACCCAACACGGTCTGACCGGAACCCAACACGGTCTGAAGCCTACTCCGGAGCGGCACTCGAGGGTCAAGCATCTCTGTCATCAATATCACCAGTATCTCTAAACAGCAGGACTTGATCATCAATCTGATCAAAGTGGGAAAACTCAACCATCAAGGAAAGACCCGACCTCAATCGGATGCAACTGAACGATAAGTGGGAAACTCCATCCACTAAGTAAACTGATACCCAATCAGGTGCATAGAGAAACATCCGGTCAACCGCCCCAATATCCTCGGTTGCCGCAAAGCCCCACAACTAAACCAACCTGTCCCAGACACGAAGTCCTGACTACCCTATCCAGACCCCCTGCTCGAACCCGAGCAACACTGACCACCTGACTAACAAGAAGGAGAAAGGAAAAGCATGGTTTCTCCTAAGTCAAGTTCCAATAAGTAGTGCAGCAGTAAAAGATGGCCTAACTACATGACCATACAAGCATGCATTGTCCTCAAGGAAATAAAAGGGGGGTAAAGCATAATAATAGTTCCGTTAGGAATAAACAACATGTCCGGAATCCCAAAACTAGACCTGTCCACCAATTCAGGGGTCATCAATAGAATGATCATAATAACTCCTCAGAGTACAAATCGCACATAGCTACGAAATCCTGTCCCAAAGCATAATCCAAACCAATGAAAGGCTATGTGCCTAACATGGCATGTTACATAATCTCATAGGGTAACATTATCCTAGGTAAGCTTCACTAGTCATCACATAGATGTCCAAGTCATGCAAGGTCCTCAGTATATCTCATAATACTATTCTTGCAATCATTTATACCAATATCATTAACCAGCTTACCTACTTACCAACATAACCCATGTACCCTACACATGCATGCATCGTCATAGAGGGGGTGGACATCCCCACAAGTGGACTTATATTTGGCCCACAGCATAATCATTGCCTTAAACAATTACTGATAAGAAGCTTACCCACCTGAAGCGCTTAAACCAAGGCAAACCTGAAGTCGGTGAAGGGGGTAGACGCCCACGGTCCAAAATCTGCCAACAGAACACCCTCTGTACACGTCGCGCACGCCTTGCTCCAAACAACTGAAAGCACCCCTGGGCACAACAATACGGCTCTACATTACACTTTTATTCCAAAATTAACCAAGTATACATAATCTGAAAATCAGTCCCAAAGCCGTGCTTATTTCACCTGCTGCAAGTGCCCAGAAAAATCCAATAAAAATATCACAGCAATCCTCGCGTCGATACCTTCGAGACGAGTACCTGTACGTCCAATTCCGAGCCCCGTAGGCCGAGTTACAAATTCCACAGTACAGGTGCGCAAAACCACACAGCAACATAACTGTAATTCCATTTACAGATAAGGGGAAGAACATATACCTTCGGGCAAACTCAGAAAAATCCAAAAAATACTGTGATATTCCTTGCGTCGATTAGATGAAAAAAGTGTATAAGCACGTCGCCATAACGATGCCCGGTTGCGGAGATAACGCCGAAAGACCAAGCCGCTGTCCAAATCTCCATCACAGAAATGGGGTCACAGTAAGCTCGAACAAACACCTCGAAAAGCGTGAAACTAGGGGGAGAAGAGAATACCAAGATTGCAGCTCTGCCAGTCGCGGATCCAACGGCCAAGAATCGCCTGAAACTGAGGTCGAGTAGGCCGGGGAGCTCGTGCCACCGAAACGCGACGAAGGGGAACACAATAAGACGAGCGTCGCGCCGCGCATCCGTCCAGCTGGAAAATCTCGCGCGCTCCGCGAGGTCCGCGGCGCCCCGCCGCACCCTCACCAAATCTCTTCCTCACGCCTCTCTCTCGGTTGAAGAAGAAGAAAAGAAAAAGGACAAAGAGATGGTGTGCGGGGAGAAAAGGAAGAAGAAGAGAAGAAAGGGAGGAGGGGGGGTTCCCGGTGGACCTGGGTCCACGGTGCAACCGGCCACTGCCAGCCGGTCCACGCACAGGGCCTCGTGCGCCAGGCGCAGTCCACCGCCTGCCTGACCACGCGGC
>JAQNDB010004063.1:0-25789 GCA_029204045.2 Tillandsia leiboldiana | reverse complement strand
TAGCCTGCAAAAGACAAAACTCAGCCTACACAGATATCCAGAGCGAATAAAAGCTGTACTATAAAATTTTCTCAACTACACGGTTGCTACACACAATAGCCTATCTCCCAAAATCAAGAGATACAAATAGAAGTGGCACCTATACAACATCTACAAATCCAATGGGAGATAGCTAAACAGAAACATACCCACTCCCACACTCCGGGTAAACACCGGGATTTGGATGACGCACCGACCTTGCAGGAAGGTGTGTGCGGAGGAGTTTGCCTTGGATGTGTCCCATTTGTGTTTGCAGAGGAGTTCGGGTTGATTTGATCCCCCGCGGAAGCCGCTGCTTGTTTCGGGCTTTGTACGCGTTTGGTGACTGTACGGAAGCTCCGACACCGCTATGGTTTTGCAGAAAATTTGGAAACACTTGTGCACGCGTACTTTTGATTTACAGCGAGTTTCGGGAGGTTCCGGACTGACGCGGAAGACCCGGAGGCAAAAAGTGACGGAACTGGCAATTTTGGAGCCGTATTTGATTTGAGCACCCCGACTCAACGTTGAGCTTTTTGAAGAGAAAAGTGTGAGCGCGTGTACTTTGGGATTACAGCGGAGCTCGGGAGGTTCCGGGCAGCTGCGAGGGCCCGAAGGGCAAAAGTGGTTGGAGTTGGGTTTTTTGAATTAAGTTAATTAAATTAATGAATTTAATTAAAGCTTTCTGCTTTAGAAACCCCCCCCTCCACCTCTGTACAAGGAAAAAAGAGAAAGAAAGAAAGAAAGGAAAAGAGAAAATTGAGAGGAAAGGGTAATAAGAAGAAGAAGAGGGCTTTTGGAGGAAGCTTTTCTTGGGCGTTTCTTCTCCGAGCGTGCGTGGAGCCGTGCGGGGGCCGGCGTGCCGCGAGGATGTTGGTTATTTTGTATCTTTTCTTTTCCCTTTCTTTTTCCTGCTGCTGGGGTGCCATGGACGTGTTGTCCGTGGCGCGGAGGAGCCTCGCGAGCGCGCGCGCTGTTTTTGGGCAGCGCGCGGCTAAGGGGAGCGGCCGCTGCGCGGGCGCGCATGGGCGCCGCGCGCGGCAGGCGCCCTGCTGCCGTGCAGTGCCGTCGGGGCACCGGGCCGCTGGCAGCGGGCGCTGGTTGCGCGCCCTGGCTGGCACGCGCGGGCGGCCCTGCCTGGGCGACCCTGCAGGCCGCGCGCTGGCGCGCGGCACTGCAGAGGTGCCGCGCGGCGGCCCCTGCGCTGGGCGACCCTGCAGGCCGCGCGCGTGGCGCGCCGGCACTGCAGAGGTGCCGCGCGGGCGGCCCCTGTGCCGCGGCCCCCGCGCGGCATGGCAGGGTGCCGCGCGGGCGGCCCCTTGCGCCGCGGCCCCGCGCGGCATGGCAGGCGCCGCGCGGGCGGCCCCTGTGCCGCGGGCGGGCCTTTGGGCCCCCGCGGCCCTGCAGGGCGCCGCGCGGGCGGCCCCTGTGCCGCGGGCGGGCCTTTTGGCCCCCCCGCGGCCCTGCAGGCCGCGCGCTAGGCGCGCGGCGCTGCTGCAGGCCGCGTGGGTGGCCCTTGGCCCCGCGGGCCCTGCAGGCCGCGCGCTAGGCGCGCGGCGCTGCTGCAGGCCGCACGGGCGGACTTGGGCCGCGCGGCGCTGCTGGCCACGCGGCTGACCTTTGCCGCGTGGGGTTGGTTTCTTTGGGCAGTACGGCCATGGGCCGCACTGTGCCGCGTTGTTTGCGGCTCGGAGGTACGCCGCGGCGGATGCGCCGCGGCGGATGCGCGATGGGATTCCGCGCGACGCCCGACGCTCTTCGCCGCCGGAGGGTTTTCCTTCGCCTTTGTTTGCGCGGTTTTCGGCCGCGGGTTTGCTGATCCCGGTTCCTCTTCTTGTCTCGCAGTTGTGGCATAGTGTTAGCTTCTCCCGTGGCCGGCGGCGCGTGTTTTTGCCGCGTGGAGCTGCGGGATCGCATCGGGACCTCCGTTTGGCGCACGGTTTTCGCGTGGATCGCAGGTGGGTTGGTTTCTCCCAATGAACTACGGAATGCCCTTTATGCTTCCGAATGCAAAGGTATCGTATCCTTATTATCAGGTATTTGCGGAACAGTCGTGCAAGTCGAGGGTTGTCGTTTCCGACTTGGACACGAGTGTTAGTCGCATCGTTAGAGTATACGAGTTGTACTGGCAGAGTTACCAGATGGGTATAAATCACTGGCTGAGTTACCAGATGAGTAGATACCACTGGCGGAGTTACCAGATGGGTATAAATCACTGGCTGAGTTACCAGATGAGTAGATACCACTGGCAGAGATACCAGATGGGTATAAATCACTGGCTGAGTTACCAGATGAGTAGATACCACTGGCGGAGTTTACCAGATGGGTATAAATCACTGGCTGAGTTACCAGATGAGTAGATACCACTGGCGGAGTTACCAGATGGGTATAAATCACTGGCTGAGTTACCAGAGGAGTAGATACCACTGGCGGAGTTACCAGATGGGTATAAATCACTGGCTGAGTTACCAGACGAGTAGATACCACTGGCGGAGTTACCAGATGGGTATAAATCACTGGCTGAGTTACCAGATGAGTAGATACCACTGGCAGAGATACCAGATGGGTATAAATCACTGGCTGAGTTACCAGATGTGCAGATATCACTGGCTGAGTTACCAGATAGATAGTTATGCCCTGGCCGAGTCACCAGGTGGTTTACTAGAAGGGATTGAGGTGGCCTTCTAGTGTCTTGTAGAGTTTCTAGCAGTCCCAGTGCGGGGGCGGAAACTATGGGCGCCTAAACCTACAGCATGTTCTTGTTTGATAAGGGCTGTAGGGGGCGCAGACGTTCGTAGTTTCCAGGCCTCCCGTGAGAGAGACTGAGAACTTACTTCCAGCATTGCATTGAGACATGTAGCGATAGATTCATTTCCAGTTATCTATCTATCTATCTATCTATCTATCTATCTGTGTTTTTGTCTCCAGCAGACTGAGTGGGTGTACCGTGGGTTTTAGCTTTGGTGCCCACTGAGATCTGACTGTTTGCAGTAGATCTCACACCCGCTGTGATGACAGGTGTTCCTGAGGCGACCGTTCCAGGTTTGGCTCATTCGGAGCTTTCTGACCGAGGGTTTGCGCGTGGCTGGCTAGCTCCTACCCGAGTCGGTGGTGTCGGTGTTGTGTCTCTTGTACTTTTTAGTTTCCACTTTTGTACTTATGTTGTGGGTGCTAGTGGACTGGTGTACTTGGACTTTTCACCGCTTAGTGTTTCAGCTTCCTTTCAGCTCTGATACTTGTTAGCTATAGATCTCTTTTGCAGGTTAGACGCTTCGTCTGTACGGCAGTTTCCGTACAGACGGCGGATCTGTTGGCGAGCCCGGGTCGCAGTTCGACCCCGGGGCGTGACACTCCGGGATGGTACATCTACCTCTCTCTAAAGTAACAATGCTGGTAGGGAACTATCACGCGACTCCCTGTCCGTGGGTCCGTCCAATCAAGCACAGCAGGAACGGAAGGAAAGCCTCAGCAACCTGTCACCGACAGAGGGTGTGAGAACTACATCCTACAGTAGTTCTCAGTGGGTACCATCTCCAAGAACCACGGTCTGCCCACTAAGGTCTACCAGAGGCATAAGATAGAGAAAAGACTGATGATAAGATAATAAGCTGGAAAAAGAATCTACAGCTATCATGCCTCTATCTACTATGCTCAAAAAGAAGAGACTATGGATGATGGTATGCAGTCACTCACTGCTGACAAAATGTCACAAGTACTAAGCCCAAGACGCTCTACTATGACACAAGCTACGCCATCACTCTCTCAGAGTATCTCAATCTCAGCGACTGCCCCACAGGGTCCAGTCGAGTCAAGCCTGCGCCCCCTGGTGTATCAACCAGGGTGTCCCAACGGACAAACTCGATATCTCACACAGTGACCCCATGGTAGCACGGCCAGGGGTATCAAGCGACCACTAGTATATGAACTAGGCGCATCATCGCAGCCTCGTCAGGCTCGGTATCATCATCGCAGCCTCATCAGGCTCGGAATCATCAACGCACCCGGGGCGTGGTTCGAGGGGTGCGACCCCACCGAACTCCAGTATCTCATCAGTATCACTGTCTCATAAGTGGCTCCTGCAGGCTGTGGTCCTCGATCAAACAGATCGGTATCTCGATGCTCAAAGCACAACTCAGTCGGAGAACCCTCCACGACTCAATCTCACAACACAGACCCACTCAACGAAGGTACTACACAGCTGGGACCACCGTCTCTCCCACGGCTCCCACAACACAACTCCACTGAACTCAACACTCAACTCACGGCCGGAGCTACTCCACGGCCAGATCTACGTAGGGTCTGAAACCCAGGGAGACTAACATCTACGTCCCCAAGAGAGAAAGCAGCCCTTAGAACCCAGATCACTCGAATCCGCTCGGGTGGATAAGTTTATAAGAAACCATGTCATTTATTTCAGAAAATCATTCGATCTGAGAGAAAGCCATCTTTATAATGATTTTTAGTCTTTTTTAGGAAAACCCTTTAAAATCAAGTTTTATGCCCAAGCCTCGAAGAGCTGATGCCTTCGTCCCAACGGATGAGAACAGACTCAGACAACCTTGCGAGGCTTGGAAGAAACATTGGCTGACTAAAATCATGTATTTATCCAAAAAGGTTCTGGGTTCAAGGTCCTGCTAACACACGTGCACCACGATCCCAACCTGGTGGTGACGAGAAGAACAGTGGAAAGGAAAACCCCCGAGACCACCGTTTATCTGAAACGGCTCCCCAAAATGCTAACACTGGCCTAACCCAGCCACCAGACCCCACTCGGCCCCCCGGGCCCGAGTGCAACACCCGTCCCACAACACTCTGACCACTCGGCCCACTACCCGAGCGAGGAAACTCTAAGTCCCGAAGGATATGAAAAGTGCGGGATGTCTAAAGCATAAAGGAACCTAGCCCAAATTAAGGTTCACAAATGGTCTGGTCTAACTCATGCACATATGACGGGGGTGCTAGTTAAGTTCCAAGAAACACTTAAACTAGCATGCAATCCTAACACATTAGAATTAGAAGGAAGTCCGTAGACTTGGAGAGAAAACCAACCCACCTTAGAAAGCCACCAATTGCTCGTCGACACTTGCAATTGGCTCAGCGGGCTTACCTGGCCTCCAAGGGGTCCGCACGCAACACGAAGCCCGATGCTAGAATCCGCACGCGAATCGGAGCACGTGGCGACCAACCACACGACCGCGCGCTCCGCAGAAGCTAAAACCGCACCGCAAGCTGCCAGAAGCGAAGAAATCGCGAAATCAATCAAAAAGGTCAAAACTGAGCATCCGACGGCGAAAAACAGCTTCCGTCGGCGAAAACAGCCTCCGTCAGCGAAAAATCAGCGCCCGACGGCGAAAAACAGCCCGTCGGCGAAAACCAGCGCCCGACGGCGAAAACAGCTCCGTCGGCGCAAAAACTGCTCAAAACAGCTTGTGAAAAACCAGCGAAAACTGCGCAAACCGCTCGCGAAAACCCTGCGAAAACTGCGCAAAACTGCTCGCGAAAACCCTGCGAAAACGCCTCGAAAGCCGTGCGAAAACCTGCGCGAAATCAGCGAGCGAAAACAGCGAAACCGCTTGCGAAACTGCTCGCAACCTGCTCACGAAAAACGGCGAAAACTGCGCGAAATCAGCGAGCGAAAACAGCGAAACCGCTTGCGAAACTGCTCGCAACCTGCTCGCGAAAAACGGCGAAAAACTGCGCGAAATCAGCGAGCGAAAACAGCGAAACCGCTTGCGAAACTGCTCACAACCTGCTCGCGAAAAAACGGCGAAAAACTGCGCGAAATCAGCGAGCGAAAACAGCAGCCGACAGCGAAAAACATGCGCGCGGCGGCTAAAACTGCGGCCGACGGCGAACACGGCTCCGACGGCGAAAAAACGGCGCCGGCACGCAACCCGAGGCGCCACCGCTGTCCCGGGAGCACGCCGAGCGGCGAAAACCCCAGCCGCGCGACGAGGGAGGCCCGCCGCACGGCGCCAACCCAAGCAGCGCCGCGCAGCGACCCGCTGCGCGGTGCCGGAGCGGCACCGCGCAGCGCCCAGCGGCGCTGCGCACAGCGCCCAGCGGCGCTGCGCGCGGTGCCCAGCGGCGCTGCGCGCAGCGCCCAGAGGTGCTGCGCGCGGGCCCGCGCGCAGCCCACTGCGCTGCGCGCGGCCGCACGCCTGCGCAGGCCCGCGCGCGGCCCTGCCGCGCGCCCCTGCCGCGCGCCCCTGCGCGCGGCCCTGCCGCGCGCGCCTGCGCGCGGCCAGGAGGTGCCGCGCGCCCCAGCGCGCGGCCCTGCCGCGCGCGCCTGCGCGCGGCCAGGAGGTGCCGCGCGCACCTGCGCGCGGCCCTGCCGCGCGCCCCTGCGCGCGGCCGGGCAGCGCCGCGTGCCGCTCTTTGCTGCACGCGGCGCCGCGCCCAGCGGCAAGTCGCCGCAGGGTGCTGCCAACAGCAGCACCCTGGCGCCGCGCGTGCGCCGTTGCGCGCGCGCGCGGCCGCCGGCGACGGCAATTTCCAAAAAAAACCCAATAAAATCCGAAAATCCCAAAAATCGAAGAATCCATTTTTTTCAGCTTTTAAAAACCAATTAAAAGCCCAAAGCACAAGAAAAACTGCACCAAACCTCTAAAAACCCAAAAATCGGAATTTTACTTACCTTGACGACGCTCGCCGCACGCCCACGAGCTCCTCGCGGCCTCCAACGGCGAGTCGAAAAATCCAAGAATGCCTCGAACCCCTTTCTTTCCTCTTCTTCTTCTTCCTTTTCCTCTCTTTTCTTTTCCTTTCTTTCTTTCTTCCTTTTCTTTCTTTCTCTCTGCTGCAGAGGGTGGCTGGGGAAGCTTTTATAAAGCAAAAGCTTTATTAATTAATTAACTAATTAATTAATTCCAATAATTCCAACTCCAACTCACTTTTGGCCTTCGGGCTCTCCGCCGCTGCCCGGAACTTCCCGAACTCCGCTGTAAATCGAAAATACACGCGCTCACAGCTTTTTCTCTCCAAAAAGCTCATCCGTTGAGGCGGGGTGCTCAAATCAATTACCGGCTCCAAAATTGCCAGTTCCAACTCACTTTTTGCCTCCGGGTCCTCCGCGGCAGTCCGGAACCTCCCAAACCTCGCTGTAAAATGAAAGTACACCTGTTCCAAGTGTTCCCGAATTTTCGGCTGTCACGCCCCGGGGGTTTGTTTTAGCGGAAACGGCATTTTTTTTTTTTTTTTTTTTTTTTGAAAGGTCTCTTTCTTCCCCGGTGCGTGCCCAGACCCGCCGCACATACAGGATCTCTCTGCAAACGGACAGAGTCTCCCCTGTACGTGCACGGCGTGTGGTTGAATACATCTCCCAAGCAAACATAACCATTCAATCACAACATTCAATTACATACAACCAGTATTCTAAATATTTAAGCGCATGGCCACTTCAACTTGAAAGGATGAATCCACGGTTTTTAAAGAGTGCCCACCCGGCACTTAAGTTTTGAAAACGAGTTTCGAAATCAGCATAAACCCCAGGGTTTTGAAAACGGTGCCCACACGACACCCAAGTTTTGAAAGCTCATTTCGCAATCCATAAATCCACAAGGTTTTGAAATCAGTGCCCACACGACACTTAGACTTTGAAAACGGTTTTTCGCAATCTTTTCTTTTTTTTTGTTTCGCTTTTCAAATGGCCAGTAGGAAATAAAGGGAAAGGTAGTGCATAAACAGATAATCAAATACCGACATCTACGTCGACCCCACAAGGGTATCGGGAACCTCACACATGCCCACAATATAAATGAAAAGCTGAAAAGAAAAGGAAAGTATAAAGTTCAGGGTCTCCAACGGTCCCGCTGTGTCCGCCCCGTCCTCACCGCCACCTACCTCTCCCCTCGCCTGGGCCCTGTCACGAAGTGGGAAGTCAGTGACTAATAAATGCCGTGCAGGGGGAATAATAAAAACAAACCGTGGCGACAACCGGAGCAACCACCCTTTTGGGGGGGGGGGAAAAATGGTAACCTGTATATCTGCATCCTGTAATACTCTGCCGCGTCGGTCCACTACCGACGGCCCATACCGTACCTGCAGCACCGCGACCGCGCCGGACAACTAAACCGGCGGGTCGCTCCGCTCGCACCTCGGCGCCTCAACCCCACAGCTAATAAGGGGCCCCACTACGTCACCTCGTGGGTATACACGGGTCCTACGACCTCTTTTCCGGAAAAGTGCACCCCTCACGGTGGCCAAACCGCGGGTGCACGTGTTGCAGCCTCGAGCACAGTAACCACAATATATGAGCAATAGTAATGCAGTAATCGCAATGTATATGAAATAGTAAAGCAGTAACCATGATGCATGAATCAGAATAAGGTAGAGGCGTGTAAACTCATGTTGCCCTACTATTAGCATAGTCGAAGGAAAGACGGTAGCTGAAGCATCAAAACACGAGACCACGTAACTATCGATGTGTAGCAATAATCCGTAGCATCTAGAATAATGATTACTGAAGTGAACGGTAACATATAATATTTAAATTAAAACAATCAATGTGGTTCGATGCCAAATATCACACTCAACCCACCTGTCGCTAGTAGGCGTCAACGCTCCGCTCCCTCGCGTCCTGGTACACCTGCCGCGAGGAGAAAAGCGACGCTCAGACGCGGATGAAGACGAGAGGCGGGCGAACCGCTCGTCGGGTTCGCGGCTCCCCGTCCGCACGCGGGCCGTGCGCGTGCTCAGCCCCGTACGGGCAACCCCACACGTGGGGTTGAGCGCGCGTCCGGCCCCGTGCGGGTCACCCCGCACGCGGGGCTGGGCGCCGCCCAGCCCTGCGGCCTACCCCGCACGCGGGCTGGGCGTGCCGCCCGGCCCCGTGCGGGTCACCCCGCACGCGGGTCTGGGCGTCGCCCAGCCCCGTGCGGGTCACCCCGCACGCGGCTGGGCGTGCGCCCGGCCCCGTGCGGGCCATCCCGCACGCGGGGGCTGGGCGCCGCCCGGCCCCGTGCGGGTCATCCCGCACGCGGCTGGGCGTGCGCCCGGCCCCGTGCGGGTCATCCCGCACGCGGGGGGGGCTGGGCGCCGCCTGGCCCGTGCGGGTCGCATGAGGGCGCCGGATGGGGGGGGGGGGGGTTTCTTCGCACGTGCGGCGGATTCCGGGAAATCCGCCGCCTGTGCCTCACCCCTTCCGGTCAAGATGATCAAGAACTCAACACGAGGGAAAAGAAACTAAATTCCCGTCTCACCTTGATGAGGACGACGAAGGTTTGGGAAGAGGGGATCGTCCGTTCTCGTAGGTCCGGTGTGGTGGTGGTGGGGATGCGGCGTTCTCCCCTCTCCTCGACCGTCTTCGCTCGGGTCGTGCGTGCCAAAGGGGTAGCAGACTGAGAAGGGGTTCCCAACCCTCACCTCTCAAACCCCCAATTAATTAGCTGTTTTGGTACGATCGAGCCCAACCCGCGTCCAACTCCAAATGCTAACCTAGCCCCAATTTAACCCGGATAGATAGAACGAAATAAATTAAATTAATTTATGTCGGATCCCGAAAATTTACAGAAAATTAGACTGAGCCGGTGCGAAAGAATTAACTAGCTTGAATCAAAAAATATCGTTAAATCCGGGTCTGGTTTACCTCAAAAGGGACGTGCCGGACACCCGAACCGCAGCAACTTCGAAAATTTATTCCGGGAGCTTCCGGGGTCGGAAATCCGATCCGATCGCGCCGCCGGCCTCCGCTTCGCGAGCTTTATTCTCAAAAAAATGCCCGCGAGCCCCGACGGCCTGCCCAGAATGACAAAAGAAAATCAAACCCCCGGACCCCTTTGCCTAAAAGCGGTTCGAAAACCCGCGGCTATTACACCACTCACCTCTAACAACGAGTTTCGTCCTCGAAACTCAAACCCGGATAGGAGTGAAAAGGTCGGGGTAGCACTCCCTCATCTTGGATTCCAGTTCCCAAGTGGCTTCTCGCTCTTCATGGTTGCTCCAATGTACTTTCACGTAGGGGATAGCCCGATTTCGTAGTGATTTTGTTTCCCTTGCCAGGATCTTCACTGGGGTTTCTTCGAAGCTCAGGTCCTCCTTAAGTTCGAGTGCAGAGGTGTCCAGGACATGTGATGGGTCGGGGAGATATTTCCGAAGCATTGATACATGGAACACATCGTGGACTCGGTCGAGGTTTGGTGGTAGGGCGAGGCGGTAAGCTACTGGGCCGATACGATCTAGAATCTCAAATGGCCCCACAAACCGTGGGCTCAGCTTGCCCCTTAGCCCGAAACGCCTGATTCCTCTGGATGGCGAGACCCGCAAAAACACATGTTCCCCCACTTGAAACTCCAAGTCCCGGCGCCTCTGGTCTGCGTAACTCTTCTGTCGACTCTGGGCGGTCAGCAAGCGCTGTCTGATAAGGCGCACTTTCTCTTCAGTTTCTTCCACTAAGTCGGGTCCCAAAAGTTTCTGCTCTCCCAAGTCGTCCCAGCAGATCGGGGATCGGCAGCGCCTTCCATACAGTGCTTCGTAGGGCGCCATCTGAATGCTGGCCTGGTAGCTGTTGTTGTAGGCAAATTCCACGAGAGGTAGGTAGCGTGACCAACCGATTCCCCAATCAAGCACACAGGCGCGAAGCAGGTCTTCTAGGGTTTGTATCGTGCGCTCTGACTGTCCGTCCGTCTGAGGGTGGAAGGCGGTGCTGAAATGTAATCTGGTCCCCATGGCCTGCTGGAGACTTTGCCAAAACTTCGAGACAAGCGCGTGTCTCTGTCCGAGGTGATCGATTGCCGGTACCCCATGTAGTCTCACGATCTCGCTGATGTAGACTTGAGCTAGCCGTTCGCGGGTCCAAGTGGTGTGAATTGGTAGGAAGTGTGCTGACTTGGTTAACCGGTCAACTACAACCCAGATCGCGTCGTGGCCCTGTTGTGAACGTGGGAATCCAGTGACAAAATCCATGGTGATCTGGTCCCATTTCCACTCTGGTACCGGTAAGGGCTGTAGCTTCCCTGCTGGTCGCTGGTGTTCGGCCTTTATCTGTTGACATACTAGGCAGTGGGCTACGTATCGCGTCACGTCTTCTTTTAACTTAGGCCACCAGAACGTCTGTTTGAGATCCCTGTACATCTTCGTGCCCCCCGGGTGTGCCGCATAAGGGACTCGATGTGCCTCCGCTAAGATTTCATTCTTCAACTCTGGTGAATCCGGCACACAGACCCGCCCGCGGAAACATAGGGTGCCGTCGTCTTTCACCGCAAAGTCAATCTCTTGACCCTGGGGAATCTTGTCTCGTAAGCGCTGTAGGTGCAGATCGGTCTGCTGTCCCTCCTGGATCTTCTCGAATAGCGTCGGCTTGACCACCAAGGCTAGGAGTTGCAGAACTGTGCCCGTAGGCACCACCTCCAACTGCATTCGCGCGAACTCCGCGATCAGGTGGTCCTGCTTTGTCAGCGCGCTCTCCGACGCCCCGTCCCGATGCCCTTTTCTGCTCAGTGCGTCTGCCACCACATTTGCCTTCCCGGGGTGATATTGGATCGTCAAGTCGTAATCCTTCAGCAACTCGAGCCAACCGTCTCTGCCGCAAGTTTAACTCTTTTTGGGTAAAGATGTACTTAAGACTTTGATGATCTGAGAAAACGTTGCAGTGGACTCCGAAGAGGTAATGCCTCCACAGTTTCAAAACGAAGACCACGGCGGCCAATTCCAAGTCGTGTATCGGGTAGTTCCTTTCGTAGTCCTTCAGCTGCCTGGACGCGTGGGCGATCACCTTCCCCTGTTGCATCAGAACACCTCCAAGACCGATCCTTGACGCGTCGCAGTACACTTCATAATCCTCTCCGGGCGTCGGCAGCACCAGTATTGGTGCCTTAGTTAATCTCTTCTTGAGTTCCTCAAAACTCTCCTGGCACTTGGCCGTCCATATGAACTTCTCGCCTTTTCTGGTCAATCGGTTTAAAGGGGGTAGCGATCTTTGCGAAACCCTCAACGAAACGCCGGTAGTATCCTGCCAGCCCTAGAAAACTTCGTACTTCTGTCACCGACGTCGGCGGCCGCCAGTCTACCACTGCTTCTACCTTTTTGGGGTCCACAGCGATCCCCTGTGCCGAGATCACATGCCCTAGGAAGCCAACTTCCCGCAGCCAGAATTCACACTTCTTGAGTTTAGCGAACAGCTTCTGCTCTCTGAGGGTTTGCAGGATCGTCCGTAGATGGTCCTCGTGCTCCTCGTCGGTAGTGGAGTAAATCAGGATGTCGTCGATGAAGACTACCACGAACCGATCCAAGAAGGGTCTGAAGATCCGGTTCATCATGTCCATGAAAACAGCGGGGGCGTTCGTAAGCCCGAAAGGCATCACCGTGAACTCGTAGTGGCCGTATCGAGTCCGGAAGGCGGTCTTGGGGATATCTTCATTTCGAACTCGGAGTTGATGATAGCCCGACTGTAGGTCAATTTTGGAGAAGACCGTCGCTCCCCGTAACTGATCGAAGAGGTCGTCGATTCTGGGTAGGGGGTACTTATTCTTTACCGTGACTTTGTTTATCCCTCTGTAGTCAATGCAGAGCCGCAGGCTTCCATCTTTCTTCCGTACAAAGAGTACCGGTGCGCCCCAGGGTGACACACTCGGTCGGATGAACCCTTTGTCCAAGAGATCTTCCAGTTGTGCCTTAAGCTCCTTCAGCTCCGCGAAGGCCATTCGGTAAGGGGCCTTCGTAATAGGCTGCGTGCCTGGCAGCAGCTCAATAGGGAACTCCACCTCCCTCTCCGGAGGCATCCCCGGCAACTCCGCGGGGAAAACGTCAGGATAGTCCCTCACCACTGGGATATCTGCAAGTGTCGTCGAGGGTCGAGTAGCCAAATCCACCGATGCTAGATAGGCCACGCACCCCCCCTCAACCAGTCTTCTGGCCCGTGCCGCTGCAATAACCGCCGGGAAGGAGATGCTCTTGCCCATTATGTACACATGTTCGGGGAAGCCCGGTTCTTGCAGCCGCAGTTGTCGCTTGTCGCAATCAATGAGTGCCTGGTACCTTGTGAGCCAGTCCATGCCCAACACCACGTCGTACTCCTTCAAAGGGATCACCGCCAAGTCCCAAGGGCAGACCAACCGTCCCAACATAATCGGGCAGGCGGCCACAAAACTGGTCGCCTCCAGAGTCCCTCCCGCCGTTTGCACCGTCAAGGAGGCTTGGAGGGGTGTCTCCTCGAGGTTATGCATGAAAACGAAATCACGAGAAATGAACGAGTGCGTTGCTCCGGTATCGAAAAGAGTTCTAGCACGGGAATTCAAAACGGAAGTAGTACCTGCAAGAGCGTCCTCCGGTGGATCAGTCCCTTGGCGGGTCATTGAGAAAACCCTCCCGCCTGGTTGTGGTTGCCGGTCCTCCTCACGCCGTGGTGCGGGGGGTCTGGAAGCCGACGCCATAGGAGCTTTTCCCCGCCCTGAGTGCTGTGGCCTGGGCGTAGGTGCTCCCATGGGCGCCGATCCCCCGCCTAAGGGGCAGTTGCGGCAGAAGTGCCCCCGTTTGCCGCACCTGAAACAATGGTCGTCTCTTTGGGGGCACTCTCCCGTCAGGTGTCCTCCCCCACATATGACACAAGGCCTATTCCACGGCCTCGGCCCTCCTGTTGGCGCGCCCCGGGGTCCTGTCGGCGGTCTCCATCTTTTGGGGGGTCGGCTCCCGCTGGAAGAACCCTCCCCCCAGCCTTGCTGGTGTCGCTTCTGATCCCTTAGCCGCGCCGCGTTCTCCCTTCTGGCCCGGGTCACAGCGAAACCCCGCTCCACCGTGGTGGCCTTGTCGACCACTCCCTGAAAGGTATGCAGGCCAGCCGCGTTCACCACCTCGAAGATGTCGCTTCGCAGGCCATCGACGAAGAGTTGTGCCTTGTGAGCCTCGTCCCGTGCGACGAACGGGACGCAATTTACTAGTCGGACGAATTCCCGTTGATATTCCATGACCGTCCGGTCCCCTTGTTGAATGTGGTTTAGGTCATCCTCCAACTTTTTCTTGACGCTGCTGGTGAAGAAGGCCTCGAACAGCTCCTTCTTGAAAGTTGTCCAGGACGGAAGAGCGGTACCCTTAGCAGGATCGGGGCGTATCGTCTTCCACCACAAGCGGGCATTCCCTTCCAAGCAATGGACGGCTAGGGGAACCCGCTCGTGATCCTCCATAAGTAAGTCTTCAAAGAGTTTCTCCATTGACCCCACCCAGTTCTCCACGACCCACGGATCTGTCGTGTCCCCTTCGAACGTGGGCGGGTCGTGCTTCTTAAAGTCCTTCAAGTTGGCCCGCACTCGATCCCGTTCGGTCATCACAACCCCCCCTCCACTCGTGGCGGCGGCAGCCGCGATAGGGGTAGGCGTGACCACCGTTTCCTCCAGAATAACCCGGCTAGTTGTCCCTGGCGCCGGCCCCGTAGTCGCCGCTGGTGGTGGTGCTGTCGGCGGTGCCGCGGCCGGTGCTGCCGGCCCCGGCGGAGGGACCGGGGCGGCCGTCACAGGTGCGGCCTGCTGCTGCGTCATCTGGCGTACGTGATCGGTGAGGGTAGCCAATTGCCCCGCCATTTCCCGCAATTGTTGCCGCAGGAGTTGGTTCTCCGCGGCCGTCGACGTTGTCGCATCCGCCTCGGCGTCCCCCGCCGATGACCTTGTACGGGCCATATCTGTCACTCACAAGAAGGTCAAAATTAGACAGTAACTACAACCAGTGTACCCTTTTATGCGAGGAAAGATTCAAACTCCCGCCCCCCGTTCACTCACGTTCTAAAATCCTATGCCCCACCCATTTCATTTATTCGTAGGTATGTGAGGCATTCCCACGGATGTCGGCACTAGCTGTTGTGATTGAATGAAGTCTCTGATACCATCTTAATCTGTCACGCCCCGGGGGTTTGTTTTAGCGGAAACGGCATTTTTTTTTTTTTTTTTTTTTTTTTGAAAGGTCTCTTTCTTCCCCGGTGCGTGCCCAGACCCGCCGCACATACAGGATCTCTCTGCAAACGGACAGAGTCTCCCCTGTACGTGCACGGCGTGTGGTTGAATACATCTCCCAAGCAAACATAACCATTCAATCACAACATTCAATTACATACAACCAGTATTCTAAATATTTAAGCGCATGGCCACTTCAACTTGAAAGGATGAATCCACGGTTTTTAAAGAGTGCCCACCCGGCACTTAAGTTTGAAAACGAGTTTCGAAATCAGCATAAACCCCAGGGTTTTGAAAACGGTGCCCACACGACACCCAAGTTTTGAAAGCTCATTTCGCAATCCATAAATCCACAAGGTTTTGAAATCAGTGCCCACACGACACTTAGACTTTGAAAACGGTTTTCGCAATCTTTTCTTTGTTTTTGTTTCGCTTTTCAAATGGCCAGTAGGAAATAAGGGAAAGGTAGTGCATAAACAGATAATCAAATACCGACATCTACGTCGACCCCACAAGGGTATCGGGAACCTCACACATGTCCACAATATAAATGAAAAGCTGAAAAGAAAAGGAAAGTATAAAGTTCAGGGTCTCCAACGGTCCCGCTGTGTCCGCCCCGTCCTCACCGCCACCTACCTCTCCCCTCGCCTGGGCCCTGTCACGAAGTGGGAAGTCAGTGACTAATAAATGCCGTGCAGGGGGAATAATAAAAACAAACCGTGGCGACAACCGGAGCAACCACCCTTTTGGGGGGGGGGGGAAATGGTAACCTGTATATCTGCATCCTGTAATACTCTGCCGCGTCGGTCCACTACCGACGGCCCATACCGTACCTGCAGCACCGCGACCGCGCCGGACAACTAAACCGGCGGGTCGCTCCGCTCGCACCTCGGCGCCTCAACCCCACAGCTAATAAGGGGCCCCACTACGTCACCTCGTGGGTATACACGGGTCCTACGACCTCTTTTCCGGAAAAGTGCACCCCTCACGGTGGCCAAACCGCGGGTGCACGTGTTGCAGCCTCGAGCACAGTAACCACAATATATGAGCAATAGTAATGCAGTAATCGCAATGTATATGAAATAGTAAAGTAGTAACCATGATGCATGAATCAGAATAAGGTAGAGGCGTGTAAACTCATGTTGCCCTACTATTAGCATAGTCGAAGGAAAGACGGTAGCTGAAGCATCAAAACACGAGACCACGTAACTATCGATGTGTAGCAATAATCCGTAGCATCTAGAATAATGATTACTGAAGTGAACGGTAACATATAATATTTAAATTAAAACAATCAATGTGGTTCGATGCCAATATCACACTCAACCCACCTGTCGCTAGTAGGCGTCAACGCTCCGCTCCCTCGCGTCCTGGTACTCCCGCTCGGCTCCTTCGCACACCTGCCGCGAGGAGAAAAGCGACGCTCAGACGCGGATGAAGACGAGAGGCGGGCGAACCGCTCGTCGGGTTCGCGGCTCCCCGTCCGCACGCGGGCCGTGCGCGTGCTCAGCCCCGTACGGGCAACCCCACACGTGGGGTTGAGCGCGCGTCCGGCCCCGTGCGGGTCACCCCGCACGCGGGGCTGGGCGCCGCCCAGCCCTGCGGCCTACCCCGCACGCGGGCTGGGCGTGCCGCCCGGCCCCGTGCGGGTCACCCCGCACGCGGGTCTGGGCGTCGCCCAGCCCCGTGCGGGTCACCCCGCACGCGGCTGGGCGTGCGCCCGGCCCCGTGCGGGCCATCCCGCACGCGGGGGCTGGGCGCCGCCCGGCCCCGTGCGGGTCATCCCGCACGCGGGGGGGGCTGGGCGCCGCCTGGCCCGTGCGGGTCGCATGAGGGCGCCGGATGGGGGGGGGGGGGTTTCTTCGCACGTGCGGCGGATTCCGCGAAATCCGCCGCCTGTGCCTCACCCCTTCCGGTCAAGATGATCAAGAACTCAACACGAGGGAAAAGAAACTAAATTCCCGTCTCACCTTGATGAGGACGACGAAGGTTTGGGAAGAGGGGATCGTCCGTTCTCGTAGGTCCGGTGTGGTGGTGGTGGGGATGCGGCGTTCTCCCCTCTCCTCGACCGTCTTCGCTCGGGTCGTGCGTGCCAAAGGGGTAGCAGACTGAGAAGGGGTTCCCAACCCTCACCTCTCAAACCCCCAATTAATTAGCTGTTTTGGTACGATCGAGCCCAACCCGCGTCCAACTCCAAATGCTAACCTAGCCCCAATTTAACCCGGATAGATAGAACGAAATAAATTAAATTAATTTATGTCGGATCCCGAAAATTTACAGAAAATTAGACTGAGCCGGTGCGAAAGAATTAACTAGCTTGAATCAAAAAATATCGTTAAATCCGGGTCTGGTTTACCTCAAAAGGGACGTGCCGGACACCCGAACCGCAGCAACTTCGAAAATTTATTCCGGGAGCTTCCGGGGTCGGAAATCCGATCCGATCGCGCCGCCGGCCTCCGCTTCGCGAGCTTTATTCTCAAAAAAATGCCCGCGAGCCCCCGACGGCCTGCCCAGAATGACAAAAGAAAATCAAACCCCCGGACCCCTTTGCCTAAAAGCGGTTCGAAAACCCGCGGCTATTACATCGGCGCTCCACGGTGAAGTCGGAAATTCCCAATCTCATCCTCAATCGGCCTACAAAGCCCGGAAAAACCTCGATTCGAGCTGGAGCTTCCGCGTTGATCCGAATCAATCCGGCATCAACTGTAAACTCAAGGTAAACTCAAATGCAACATGCTCAAGGCATCCCTCTGCTCCAAGCCATCTGTGTGGTCGGCGCGCTATTCAAAGCCCCGGTACTTTACATTCTCCCCTCCTTCAAAAGGTTTCGTCCTCGAAACCAAAACACACACCCTACCACAAGAAACCCACATCAGGAATATTATCAACTCCAACTCTCTCTCAAAAGAAAAGCAACCGAAAATAGCGAAAAGTCCGAAATTTCCAAAGGACCGATGCCTTCACCCCGATCAAACAAGAACCGGTTCCCGCATCGCCTCCATTTCTGGAGTAGTCCTTCGAAATTTTTCCATTCCGCTGCTATTTTCGGCGTTTAAAACGGGGAAAACAAGGAGAGAGAGATGTTGAAGCTGCCCCTGCTGTGGCCGCCACCCAAAACCACAATCCACCAACTCAACCATGTAGGGGTGCAAAACTCTGATCTCAATCACCAGGAAAGGAAGTCATACCAAGTACCAAGCGATCCGCTAACCTGGCGCCCACCAATCGGCGACCCAAACTCATCCTCTCGGCCCTCAGGTGGTCGCTCTAACTCAACATACTGGCACCACCGAACCTTCACTGGTAAAACCAACCATAAATTCCATAACTTCACAAGCAAGAATTTCTTCGGTTGCTTCAGATAGCTCAAATCCTTGTTCGACTCCAACGAAGAAAAGCCGATAAAGTGCGAGGGTTCAATTACACTTCCTCCTATCAGACGAAAATCACGGTCCAAACTCCCCGCGTAAACTCAAGTCTATAAACATAAACCTTTGCGGCTGGTGGCTTTCAAAAAAAAAATCGAAGTCTCCAAAAAGGCAAAACTCCTCCGTTGCTCCTTAGCAACCAAAACAATCAAGTCTCGCAGGTACATCCCTCGATTAGGCAACCAACAACCCCCCTCTTGGAGTTGCTGCCCTATCCTCCAGTGATCTTGAAGCTCTAAACCACTTCGGAAACAAATCCAAATGTCCACGACGGGTCCGGCTGCTAACCCGTTCCAACACAGCTGGAGAACTCGATTCTTCAAATACTAACAATCGCAGGCCTCAGTCAATCCACTTGACCGCAAGGCAAGCTGAAAAAGCCCCTACCGGGTTCTGAACACTAACCAGGCACAACCTCGGCTGCAAGGTTCCATAACCAAGTCGACCACTATCTCGGTCTCCAATCCAGTATCCTAGCGCCTCAACTGCCGAGAACCTCCAGGTCTCTGTCTCCTCTGAGACACATGATCCTGAGGCTGGCACCATGGCAACCTCGATCCACTCCACTATCCCGAAATCAGGCAATACTGGAAGACTCTCTCTCTGGAGCTGGTCCCTCGATCTCCGTCCCTCCTGGACGTGATCAGTGATCCTCGGTCAATCCATCGCACATGCCCAATCGCTGCATCAACGGTCGGCACTCGCCGAGAATACACAATGAGATAGATATCCAGGTGCAGTCCCCTCTCAACAAAAACAACCCCGAAGCCTCAACCTAGGTGACAAGGGGCCCACTGCTCAACCGTCGCGGAAACTCGCTCTCGGTGGTCCAACAGGACGAACCCGACGCCCCCAACTCTCGGCGTCCCAAACGATAGGTGCAAGATCCCGCGCCCTGATGCTTCTCCTGGATGAACAATCCTTGAACAGCTTTTCCATAGCAGCGATCCAGTTCTCGGCCTCCCAAGGCCCCCAACTTAAAACCCAAAATCTGCAGGGGATGGGACTGGATGAAGTAGAATAATCGGTTGGCAACCTCTCGCTGCTCCTGCCCCATCAGTGGTGCGACCAGGGTCGAAATCGACAATGTCGCGGCTGGAGTACTACTGGCGATACCCCGGGGGATGCTCTCAGCTCAAACATGCGCAACACAAGCTCCATGTTCTTCTCCTGGCGCCGCAACACCTCCGACATCTGGGCCCCCTGAGCCCGCAGATCCTGCACCTCACCCTGCCTAGCCTGCTCGGCAGCCCGCCGTCCGGGCTCCTCAGCTGATGCCAAACGCCCGCTCGTCGCTGCACGACGTCTCGGCGGCATCGCAAGTAACTGAAACAAAACCAACATCAGGACACAACAACCATACGACCCAATCCAGCGAGAGTCTAAAATTTGTTATCCTTCCTAAAGTATTATGTTGTCTGCAGCCAACATAATCACTTTGAGAGAATAACATATCAAATCTCTCATCCCAACCCGAGGGAGAGGTAAAAACTCAATCTGGACTCTCGCTAACAGTCACGACTCTCATGTAGTCATCCTAATGTCCAACCACAAGCCTAGGGTTTCTAAGTCCTCAATGACCTATATCCTAGGCTCTGATACCACTCTAATTTGTCACGCCCCGGGGTCGAAACTGCGACCCGGGCTCGCTAACAGATCCGCCATCTGTACGGAAACTGCCGTACAGACGCAGCGTCTAGCCTGCAAAAGACAAAACTACAGCTACACAGATATCAGAGCGAATAAAAAGCTGTACTATAAAATTTTCTCAACTACAAGGTTGCTACAACACATAGCCTATCTCCCAAAATCAGATGATACAAATAGAAGTGCACCTATACAACATCTACAAATCCAAATGGGAGATAGCTAAACAGGAAACATAACCCACTCCCACACTCCGGGATGGTACATCTACCTCTCTCTAAAGTAACAATGCTGGTAGGGAACTATCACGCGACTCCCTGTCCTCGGTCCGTCCAATCAAGCACAGCAGGAACGGAAGAAAGCCTCAGCAACCTGTCACCGACAGAGGGTGTGAGAACTACATCCTACAGTAGTTCTCAGTGGGTACCGTCTCCAAGAACCACGGTCTGCCCACTAAGTCTACCAGAGGCATAAGATAGAGAAAAGACTGATGATAAGATAAATAAGCTGGAAAAGAATCTACAGCTATCATGCCTCTATCTACTATGCTCAAAAAGAAGAGACTATGGATGATGGTATACAGTCACTCACTGCTGACAAAATGTCACAAGTACTAAGCCCAAGACGCTCTACTATGACACAAGCTACGCCATCACTCTCTCAGAGTATCTCAAATCTCAGCGACTGCCCCACAGGGTCCAGTCGAGTCAAGCCTGCGCCCCCTGGTGTATCAACCAGGGTGTCCCAACGGACAAACTCGATATCTCACACAGTAACCCCATGGTAGCACGGCCAGGGGTATCAAGCGACCACTAGTATATGAACTAGGCGCATCATCGCAGCCTCGTCAGGCTCGGTATCATCATCGCAGCCTCATTAGGCTCGGAATCATCAACGCACCCGGGGCGTGGTTCGAGGGGTGCGACCCCACCGAACTCCAGTATCTCATCAGTATCACTATCTCATAAGTGGCTCCTGCAGGCTGTGGTCCTCGATCAAACAGATCGGTATCTCGATGCTCAAAGCACAACTCAGTCGGAGAACCCTCCACGACTCAATCTCACAACACAGACCCACTCAACGAAGGTACTACACAGCTGGGACCAGCGTCTCTCCCACGGCTCCCACAACACAACTCCACTGAACTCAACACTCAACTCACGACCGGAGCTACTCCACGGCCAGATCTACGTAGGGTCTGAAACCCAGGGAGACTAACATCTACGTCCCCAAGAGAGAAAGCAGCCCTTAGAACCCAGATCACTCGAATCCGCTCGGGTGGATAAGTTTATAAGAAACCATGTCATTTATTTCAGAAAATCATTCGATATGAGAGAAAGCCATATTTATAATGATTTTTAGTCTTTTTTAGGAAAACCCTTTAAAATCAAGTTTTATGCCCAAGCCTCGAAGAGCTGATGCCTTCGTCCCAACGGACGAGAACAGACTCAGACAACCTTGCGAGGCTTGGAAGAAACATTGGCTGACTAAAATCATGTATTTATCCAAAAAGGTTCTGGGTTCAAGGTCCTGCTAACACACGTGCACCACGATCCCAACCTGGTGGTGACGAGAAGAACAGTGGAAAGGAAAACCCCCGGGACCACCGTTTATCTGAAACGGCTCCCCAAAATGCTAACACTGGCCTAACCCAGCCACCAGACCCCACTCGGCCCCCCGGGCCCGAGTGCAACACCCGTCCCACAACACTCTGACCACTCGGCCCACTACCCGGGCGAGGAAACTCTAAGTCCCGAAGGATATGAAAAGTGCGGGATGTCTAAAGCATAAAGGAACCTAGCCCAATTAAGGTTCACAAATGGTCTAGTCAAACTCATGCACATATGACGGGGGTGCTAGTTAAGTTCCAAGAAAACACTTAAACTAGCATGCAATCCTAACACATTAGAATTAGAAGGAAGTCCGTAGACTTGGAGAGAAAACCAACCCACCTTAGAAAGCCCCAATTGCTCGTCGACACTTGCAATTGGCTCAGCGGGCTTACCTGGCCTCCAAGGGGTCCGCACGCAACACGAAGCCCGATGCCAGAATCCGTACGCGATCGGAGCACGCGGCGACCAACCACACGACCGCGCGCTCCGCGGAAGCTAAAACCGCACCGCAAGCTGCCAGAAGCGAAGAAATCGCGAAATCAATCAAAAAGGTCAAAACCGAGCATCCGACGGCGAAAAACAGCTTCCGTCGGCGAAAACAGCCTCCGTCAGCGAAAAATCAGCGCCCGACGGCGAAAAAACAGCCCGTCGGCGAAAACCAGCGCCCGACGGCGAAAACAGCTCCGTCGGCACAAAATTGCTCAAAACAGCTTGCGAAAAACCAGCGAAAAACTGCGCAAACCGCTCGCGAAAACCCTGCGAAAATAGCGCAAAAACTGCTCGCGAAAACCCTGCGAAAACGCCTCGAAAGCGCGCGAAAACCTGCGCGAAATCAGCGAGCGAAAACAGCGAAACCGCTTGCGAAACTGCTCGCAACCTGCTCGCGAAAAACGGCGAAAACTGCGCGAAATCAGCGAGCGAAAACAGCGAAACCGCTTGCGAAACTGCTCGCAACCTGCTCGCGAAAAACGGCGAAAAACTGCGCGGAATCAGCGAGCGAAAACAGCGAAACCGCTTGCGAACTGCTCGCAACCTGCTCGCGAAAAACGGCGAAAAACTGCGCGAAATCAGCGAGCGTAAAACAGCAGCCGACAGCGAAAAACAGCGCGCGGCGGCTAAAACTGCGGCCGACGGCGACCAACGGCTCCGACGGCAAAAAAAACGGCGCCGGGCACGCAACCCGAGGCGCCACCGCTGTCCCGGGAGCACGCCGAGCGGCGAAACCCCAGCCGTGCGACGAGGGGAGGCCCGCCGCACGGCGCCAACCCAAGCAGCGCCGCGCAGCGACCCGCTAGCGCGGTGCCGGAGCGCACCGCGCAGCGCCCAGCGGCGCTGCGCACAGCGCCCAGCGGCGCTGCGCGCGGTGCCCAGCGGCGCTGCGCGCAGCGCCCAGAGGCGCTGCTCGCGGCCCGGCGCAGCCCACTGCGCTGCGCGCGGCCGCACGCCTGCGCAGGCGCGCGCGCCAGGTCCCGCGCGCGGCCCTGCGCGCGCGCCTGCGCGCGGCCAGAAGGTGCCGCGCGCACGGCGCGCGGCCCTGCCGCGCGCGCCTGCGTGCGGCCAGGAGGTGCCGCGCGCACCTGCGCGCGGCCCTGCCGCGCCCCTGCGCGCTGGCCAGGAGGTGCCGCGCGCACCTGCGCGCGGCCCTGCCGCGCGCCCCTTGCGCGCGTCCGGGCAGCGCCGCGTGCCGCTCTTTGCTGCACGCGGCGCCGCGCCCAGCGGCAAGTCGCCGCAGGTGCTGCCAACAGCAGCACCTGGCGCCGCGCGTGCCGCCGTGCGCGCCGCGCGGCCGCCGGCGACGGCAATTTCCAAAAAAAAACCCAATAAAATCCGAAAAATCCCAAAAATCCAAGAATCCATTTTTTTCAGCTTTTAAAAACCAATAAAAGCCCAAAGCACAAGAAAAACTGCACCAAACCTCTAAAAAGCCAAAAATCGGAATTTTACTTACCTGACGACGCTCGCCGCACGCCCACGAGCTCCTCGCGGCCTCCAACGGCGAGTCGAAAAATCCAAGAATGCCTCGAACCCCTTTCTTTCCTCTTCTTCTTCTTCCTTTTCCTCTCTTTCTTTTCCTTTCTTTCTTTCTTCCTTTCTTTCTTTCTCTCTGCTGCAGAGGGTGGCTGGGGAAGCTTTTATAAAGCAAAAGCTTTATTAATTAATTAACTAATTAATTAATTCCAATAATTCCAACTCCAACTCACTTTTTGCCTTCGGGCTCTCCGCCGCTGCCCCGAACTTCCCGAACTCCGCTGTAAATCGAAAATACACGCGCTCACAGCTTTTTTCTCTCCAAAAGCTCATCCGTTGAGGCGGGGTGCTCAAATCAATTACCGGTTCCAAAATTGCCAGTTCCAACTCACTTTTTGCCTCCGGGTCCTCCGCGTCAGTCCGGAACCTCCCGAACCTCGCTGTAAAATGAAAGTACACCTGTTCCAAGTGTTCCCAAATTTCCGGCGCTCCACGGTGAAGTCGGAAATTCCCAATCTCATCCTCAATCGGCCTACAAAGCTCGGGAAAAACCTCGATTCGAGCTGGAGCTTCCGCGTTGATCCGAATCATCCGGCATCAACTGTAAACTCAAGGTAAACTCAAATGCAACATGCTCAAGGCATCCCTCTGCTCCAAGCCATCTGTGTGGTCGGCGCGCTATTCAAAGCCCCGGTACTTTACAAGCTCGCAGTCACCCAGAGGGGCAAGATCTACGGTCTTGATCTGGATTTAATTGATCGGATGAAGCTCGTGGTGATTCTCGGCCGAAACAAGGAATTCAACAAGCTTGCTCCCGCCGGCGGCCGGGACGACGGCCGTGGCTCGGGCTGCAACAGGACGACCTCCTCCGTGTCAGATGCACAATGGGCGTGCCCTAATGCCGAAACTAGATCAAAAGTTCCAAGAACTCACCTTCACCGGAGTTTGGAAGGGAGATGGTGCCTCCCGCAGCGCGCAGGGCGGCGTCGACGTCGGATCACCCGGCTCTCGCTGCGGCTTCACCGAGGAGTCCTCAGGTACAGACTTGATCAAGTTGAGCCCCTCCCAACACCCTCCTCACCAAGACACCCGCGAGCAAGGTGATCTTTGAGGTTTTCTTCTCCGACGACGTGGTGGCGGCCGGTGCGGGGAAACCCCGGGGCGCGCAGAGAAGAGGAGGTTTGTTGAGGGTTGCGGCTAGGGCTACAGGGTTTAGGTTTCGTGGGCAGGGAACCCTAGCTCGGTATACACCTATATATATAGGGTTTGGCAATCTTGCAATTAAGCCCTTCTAGCTTTGCTATTTGCTGGTGGGTCCTCCACAGTAGCTTTCCTTTGCACTTAAGTCCTTCTCCAAGACAGGCACGCAATTCAAGGGACTTCAATAGGGTTTCATGTGCAATTGTCACCTTTTTCGCCTTGTTTCACGCTTTTTCGAGGCGATCCGGTGGTCGAAACGGAAAATGGACTGCGCCACGGCGTCCGGCTCGACGAGACCTTTCAGGTAGCGATTTCTGATTTTTCGAGAAACTGTCCGATAAAATCTCGGTCCATAAAATACTGTTATGGAATACAGTTTTTGCACTTTTCGAGACTCTAGGGTCGTCAAACGGAGATTCCGTCAGCGCCATTGCGTCCGGAATGCCGAACCGTTCGAAACGCCTACCTGAAGTGCTATGATCGTTTTCCAGCCAGCGAATTAGTCAAAGTTGTGTCGTCGGGGGTCCGAACTTAGGGTTACTGTTCACCTACAGTAACAACTTAATTTACACTGTGCACAGAGCACTGTTACACTGGTCGCGGTTATTTGCTCGCTTCTTCTCGATTTCTAGAAGATCCGACCGTCGGATCGAAAGTGCTGAATATGAATCCCTTCAGTTCGATGAGACGATTGCAACGTCAATTCGGATTTCCAAGATCACGTTCGGATTGGAAATTAGCCTTTTTGCCTCGTAAACCATCAACTTGCACACTGCGATTGACCATATAGGCCAACAGGGGCTTTTGAATTCAAAACCAATCAAAGTTCACTTTATACCATTTATTAAAAATAAAATATTTCGAGTTTTCACGCACCGTAACCCCAAATGTACCCCATGGACCGCGCACTCCCGGACCGCGCCTGCTTCGCCGACCACCGGGAGCCGCCTCCTGTCCAATCCCCGGTGCACGCCTCCACTGTGGACAGCGGCTGCGCCTCAGCTCGCCGCCGCGCTCCCCCGCCTGCCGCCCCGCCGCCGTA